>JAPYZA010008379.1:0-10807 GCA_030522685.1 Eupelmus azureus | reverse complement strand
TGTAATATGTATATAGTAAGTACAAAAAAATTATATTAATAAAAGCTATGATATACTACTTTAAATAGTAATAAATGTTTTATTCATTTTCAGTGACTTCAACTCAGGCTGGCCCCCTTAAGGAAGCAGGCCTTACGATAAATCGCCGTAAGAGCGCGTTTGGCCGCACCGAGGTGAAATACCTTGGTGTTCTCGTAAATAGAGATGGCTTCCGGCCGGTTCCAGAAAAGATCCGACCAATAATTGAGTTTCCCATACCAAAGAATCTCAAACAATTGAGAAGACTCTTAGGAATGGCTTCCTAGTATCGAAAATTCTTGAATGGCCTAGCGACTATAGCCGACCCACTCACCAACCTTATAAAGAAAGGTCGTAAGTATGAGTGGGTAAAGGAGCAGCAAGGTGCCTTCAGCGCAATAAAAATGCTAATCGCATCAGCGCGGATATTGGCAAGGCCAAATTTCGAGCAGCCATTTGTGCTGCACACGGATGCCAGCGACTCAGGCATCGGCGCCGTTCTCCTACAAACCCCAGATGGTGAGCAGAGGGTTTTGGAGTTCGCCAGCCGCACTCTCTCGCAGGCCGAGCGCAATTATAGCGTCACCGGGCGAGAGTGCCTGGCAGTCATATTGGCCAGCCAGAAGTTCCGCCCATACATCGAAAGCTACAAATTCAAAATTGTAACAGACCATTCGAGCCTTCGATGGTTAAGAAGTCTGAATAGTCCGACAGGCAGACTTGCTCGTTGGGCTCTCGAACTGCAAGGATATAGGTTCGAGGTAGAGCATCGAAAAGGAGCACTACATCACGTGCCAGATGCCCTCTTTCGGATGGTTGAGGAAGATTCCGAAGAGACCCAAATATCCGCAATGTCATGGGCGGAAAAAACGAACGATACGTGGTATGAAAAGTGGCTAGAAGATGTAGCCAAAGCGCCACAGGATTTTCCTCGTTGGAAAGCGATAGGAGGACGACTATACTTCTATCGCCCCAACGAGGTTATAGATGCGTCCGTCGGCGACGGCGACGCATGGAAAATTATCGTGCCGAAAGTAAATAGGCTAGCAATTCTGCAAGAATGCCACGATGACCCCACGGCAGGCCATGCCAGCCGTGATAAAACTTATGAGAGGGTAGCACGCTACTATTACTGGCCAAAATTGTTCAAATCAGTAGCCAGTTACGTTAAAGCGTGTAAAATCGGCCAGCAAGATAAAAGTGGAGCAGAAGCTATCGATGGGACTCATGGGTCAACGTACTGTAGAGAGGCCATGGCAAATATGTTGCTACTGATATTACAGGCCCCATGATCAAAAGTAAACTTGGCCATGAGTACGTACTGGTATTCGAGGATCTATTCACTCGATGGATCGAATGCATCCCCTTGAGGAAAGCAAATGCAAAGGCGATCCTCAAGGAGCTAAAAGAAAAAATAATCCTCCTGTTTGGCACACCCGAGGTATTCCTGGCAGACAATGGTATTGAATTTAAAAATCAAGCCATTAATAAGTACCTGCAGGAAATTGGAGTGCACCATTCGACCACTCCTCCATATCATCCACAGGCTAACCCGGTGGAAAGAGTCAACCGAACGCTGAAAACTAAAATAGTTGCGTTCGTTGAAGAGAACCACCGCTCATGGTACCAAAAGCTACCTGAGCTGGCGTTCTCAATTAATAATGCTATTCACAGCGCCACCAGTTTCTCTCCCGCTTTCCTGAATTATGGCCGAAACCTAGAGCCACCAGGAAAAGACACGCCGACAGGATCAAGAAGCTCTGGAGTAAGTGAACAAAAAGTCTCCAGAGACTTGGGCCAAGAAACTGAAAGGTTTGAGTCACCTTCTTGACTCAGCTGCACAGCGCTCCAATGAAGAGCACACGAGGCAGGCCAAATACTATTATGCAAAGCATAGGCCAAGTGTATTCGCTATAGGCGACCTCGCGTGGAAGCGCAACAGGATATTATCCTCTGCTGCACAAGGAATTTCGGCCAAGCTAGCGCCGAAATTGTCTGGCCCTTACCAAATAGTTGGCAAGCCTGGCAGCAACACTTACAAGTTGCTAATTGGAGATAGCACAGAGTAAGAGGCCGTCCACATAAGCCATTTAAAGCGTGGGTGGGACAGAAGATTCAGGAGATGAAGAAGACGCACCTCTACCACCGTTGGGTGCGAATAAATCTTCAGCGACGAGCGACCCGATGAGGCAAACGTGTCAAATTGTACCAGCGAGCCGGTCCTGACTCCTGCGCGAGTCGAAGAGGCCACCAGCGTTCGAGCGAAAGCTAACATACAAGCTTCGACTGACGTACCGAAACATCAAAACGGAAAAATGTATGCGTTGTTTCCTCAATGTGCGAGAGGTAGACCAAAAGGGTTAACTACACGCGAAACTGCGATAAACACCGACGAATTGTCACCGCGACGAACACGCGCACAGAAACGCCTAGTCGCGTAGATTTATTCAGGAAGACCCTGACATTTCTGTTTCAGAATGGATAAACTGCACATGATTCAGGAGTCCCTCCAGGATATCCTCCTGGACGTGCACAGTAACACCCCTGCCTTACAAGAGGCAGAGGGTAATGCACCAGCCTCGGCCGACCACCAAGAAGCGACCGAGGCAACAGCCCCCGCTCAGGAAGGAGTAGAGACGACCGCAACAGCCCCGGCCGCAGATGAGGAGACGGCCGAGGCACTAAGCGTCCCGGGGGAAGAAGTCCCGGAGGCAGCAGCAACATCGGCTGGCCTCATCGAGCCAGCCGAGGAAACACCGAGCCCATCGCCCTGAGGCGAGGAGACGCCAGCCCTGCAGGAGACGCTGGCACGACACATCCTCAAGCCTAGGAGAAGGCCTGCCCCCGCAGGCGAGCCAAGCACCTCGACCAGCAGCCAAGTGCTGGTCGAGGTAGACGAAGAGGTGGCACATTTTCTTTTTATACACCTTTTTTTAAATAATAATAAATAAATATTGATTTCATTGAACATAGGTGTACACTCCATTCTCTAAATACATAGGTAGCGTGTGCACCTCTTTCCTAGTTACCACCCTCGTTAAGGTTAGTATTAGGAAGACGAGCAACCAAACCTGGGGATTTGGTTGCGTCTGGAAGGGGGGTAAAATGAGGATGTAGCCTACGAAAGGCAGGACTAAACCTCTGCTGTTCGTCGGAAAATTCCCAAACACAGACAGCAGAGGTGTGCGTGCGCGAGCCAGCCCCGCGCTCTCAGCAGCATGAGGCACGCCGGGAAGGAGGGGTAGCTCCCCTCTCGCGATCCGCGGGCCGGGCAGTTACGGCAGATTCACTTGGCGCAACACGTATTTCCAGAGTCACTGCATTTTTCTCGTCTTTCTCGGCGCCTTTTTCTCGCTCGCGTGTTTCTGTGACATGCACGAAGCGTGCGCACGAGTACGCCGGACGTCACCATCCCCGCCTGCAAATCCCAGCGTCTCCACCGCTGACCTCTGGTGCTCCAGGAGGAAGACGTTCTAAGCAGCGGTGAGGCGAGTCTTCGACGATCGGAACACAGGAGTCGAGCGACGCCATTTTGGAAGAGTTTTGCGAGGTAGGCCTGAGGGCATATTATACTTGCAGCTGAGTGCACGGGAGCACGGGCTCGCGGCCACACACTCAGCTATGCCGAGTAGCAGCCATAGGCGCGGCGTAGACACGAGAGAGCGGGAGAGAGAGAGTGCGCGCACAGCGCAGAAGCAAGAGAGAGGGAGATAGATAGAGAGCACGAGCTCGCCTGGTGGGGCCAGGAAATAAATATCTGTGGCGCGTATAATTTCGCTTTACGAAGTCGCGCAAGCGCTAAATTTCGTTCTGTTTGATTTCTTTTCGTTCATTTTTCTTAATTCATTTTTTTCCTTCAATAAATGTCTAAGATTTCCGTAAATGAATAGTGCGTATTTATTTACGAGACATTTTCAAGACCCGGTTTCCTTTAATTTAACTATTCCAAGTCGCCGATTACCGCCGCCTCCGCGGGTGTCGAGCAGCCTCTCTGCTCGACACATACACTGAACTAGTTGGGAAGACCTTCGGTTTGATTCCTAGGTGGATCACATCCACCTGTTGTGTACGCGGCTACCGGCATTGTACGCTGTGGCCACTGCACGTGCAAGTAACGTCCGCCGGCCACAGCAGCCACTTCGAGGGAGTCTCGCGCACGAGCGCGCGAGGCAGTGGCCCGCCATCATCCCGGTTACAACATTTCTGTACAAAACTTTGATATATTATTTTACATCTATAAAAATAAAGATTTCTATCAATGGCATTTTACAGGAATAGCTTCAATATTATTACCAAAAGGTTTAACAAGTCATAGAACCTTCACATTACCATTAGATTTAAATAACATTGAAAATACTTTTTTAGACTTTGAATTAGATAAAAGTAAATCAAGAGAAGCAGATGCTATTATATGGGACGAAGCTTTAATGATTCCTAAGAAAGCTTTAAAAATTGTAGATAAAACATTAAATGATGTTTATCGCAGTAATTATCCTTCCGGTGGAAAGTTAATCATATTAGGTGGAGATTTTCGTCAAATTCTACCTGTCATAAATCATGGACAAAGAAATACTATAGTAGAAGAAACAGTAAAATATTCATTCTATCGGCCACTTTTTACTATTTTTAAGTTAAAAACAAACATAAGATCAAATAATGAAAATTGTTCGATGTTTTTATTAGATATAGGAGAGGGAAAAATTAATTTGCAATTCCAGAAACATGGAAAACTAATAATGTTCGTCATGAAATATATAAAATTATCAACAATGATTACTGTTTTTCAAAAAATGTCAATTTTACTACGCATAACGAAAAAGTAAAAATATTTTAAATAATCAAATATTGCAATTAACTAACAATGAAAATATAACTGATTACAGTATTGATTATGCAACGTATAAAGGTGTAGATCAAACATATAATGATATTCATTTAAATTATCGGATAGAAATGTTAAATAATTTAAGAGAAGGACTACCTTCTCATAAACTTAATTTAAAAGCAAATGCTATAGTAGTGTTATATCGAAATTTGAGTACAAAAGATGGATTGTGTAATGGAACGCGATTAAAAATAACTAAATTATTTAAATATAACATCGAAGCTGAAATAATTACCGGGAAGAATAAAGGAAATACAGTTTTTATACCATGAATTACATTAAATACTACTGTATCATCATCATTGCCATTTATTTTATATAGAAAACATTTTCCTGTTGTGTTAGCTTTCGTTATAACTATTAACAAATCAAGAGACACCGTTGGAGGGGTCCTTGGTTGCACGGCTGAGCGATCATTCAAGTTAAGCAGCTTTCGGCGCGGCTCGTACTTGGATGGGTGACCGCTCGGGCCTACCAACAGGGGCTTTCTTCAACGATGTGTTCTGGCGGTAGGGATAACTTGGATATTTTTCACGAAAAATATTTATGTTTAACCCTTTTGCCGACTACTGTTCTCGGTGGAGGTTTTTCATGTCCACGTCGTGGTTTTCCGTCCACCCTTGCTTCGGCTAGGCAGAATTGCGAGAACAGTAGAGTTTACCGTGGAAGCAACTTTAAACTGTTGACTCCTCCAGTCAGATGCTTCTCGGGAAAAAACATTAGTTAGCTTAAATCACAGAGATACAGGTTACACGCCGTTAAAAGTTACAGAGTTAAGTTGGTTAGGAGCACTCCTACACAGAGGTGGTAGGAGTGCCCGCTACATACCCCATTGAATGAAAGCGGTGCCAATATGGCATAAAGAGAGAAAAAAAACTATTAACAAATCTCAAGGTCAAAGTTTTGAAAATATAGGAATATTTATTAAAAAACCATTATTTTCACATGGTCAATTATATGTTGCTCTTTCCCGAAGTAAGAATTCTTCTAAAATATTTATTCAAAAGGAATCAGAAAATAAAAATGAACTAACCAATATAATTTGGAAAGAAGTATGGGAAAAATAGTTACATTATTACCAATAATTATAATTTTTATGTAAATAATTAATATTAATTATCAAAATAAATTTTTTGTAACACCTTGGGTAAAAGTACCACATTATCTCCCGGCGCCGGAAATTGAATGTGGCACTTTTACCCCAGGTATTGCAAAAAATAGCATATGCAACTCGGGAGGTAAAATGCCGACCCCTCGCCTTCGGCTCGTGTGGTAATTTACACGTGCTATGAACTCGCCAATTCTTTACATCCCACGTGGCATAATATACTATTATGTTTCTTTTCAGATACACTTTTCCCGGTTTATATTAACATATTAAAATATTATTTATATTAAAATATTTATATATAATTTCTAAATTTTTATTATAATTTTTATTTTTTAAAAAAAACAATGGATTGGGATCCTATCGAAAATCAATATGTACAAGTTCGTGATGATCAACATCGCCAACAATTGTTGGCTTTAAATAACCAGATTGATGAACACTTACAATTTGAAGAAAAGTATGAAAATTATATTCAAAATTTTGATACAACTACAAATTTATCAAAATTGAACAATGCAATTAATACTTATATTGCTGATAACAATGAAAAACTTGAATTTCAAACTTGGAATCAAGTAACATATTACCATAAATATATGATAAATAAAATCATTCAGTATAAACTAGACTTAGGCGAAACCTTCACACAATATTATATCGAAACGACTGATTATTATAGATATTTGTTACAACTTGCAAACATTATTTCTTAAATACCATAAATTAAACTATAATAACTTTTGAAGAAATAAAAAATATATTATATTCATAATAAATCTTACATAATAAATTTTATTAATTCGAGAATTTTTTTAATTGAGAAGCCGAATACAATAACGTCCTTAACGTTTGGCCGACTTAAGAGATTTTCTTTTTTTTTTTTTAAATAAACAATTTACAAGAAAATAAACAATTTTACAAAGTGCAAATATGAAAATTGTATTATTTTTTATCCTATACATGATAGATTTTCTTACTTGATTCTGCATCTTTGAAAATTTGGTCACTGCAACGTAAATTATTTAGCTGGCTGAGCGATACGGACATTATTGCATTCGGCTAATTAATTGTTACTAAACACTTCAATATAATAATTTAATGATCATGTCAATATTAAAATTTAAAAAAATTCTTCATATGTATGGGATTTGAAAGAGTGGGGTAGAAATCTGCACAGAATATTATACGGGAACCCAAAAATTAGGTTGTAAACATTCATTAAACCAGTTAAGAAAAATTTTTTTATAAACATTATATGTTTTACTAGAAGCTGAAGCCTCCCGTTTTTCAGAAAATTTTCTTTAACGATGTTGAAAAATTATTTACTTTATAACGTCGGTAATCTCGGTAAGTTCGGATTTTGATATTGATATTTCTCTGTCTAAAACTTTTTTTTAACAAAGTCAGTGAAACTTTTCTGAAAAACGGGAGGCTTCAGCTTCTAGTACAATATATACAGTTTTTGTTTAATGAATGTTTACAACCTAATTTTTGGGTTTCCGTATAAAATTTTGTACATATTTCCCACCCTTTCACATTGCCTTAACTTTTATAATAATAAAAGATTTCCCGGATACGTTGAATGTTATTCAATGAAATAATGGAGTTAAATAAGAAAAATAAAATAAAAATCTTAAAAATGCATAAAAATAAAATAATAAAAGTTATAACGGATTTCGGGAATCTAACAAATTTTACCATTTTCTACAATGATTACTAAATTCATAACATGTTATAACAATGATAATAATTTTTTAAATTATAATCAAAATTTTATATTTATTTTCTTATTCATTTAGTTTAATTTAAAAACTTAAATATAAAATTTAACATATAAAAATTAAATATTTTACGTCACTATATGCAATATTGTATTAATAAAAGTTTATATAATTATTACAATAATTATGTGATCATGTTAATTTTGAAAATAAATAAGTAATAAGCTACATATTAGGAATTCATATGTATTTTCCAAGATTTTTAAGATATGTAAAATGCTATTCAATAAAATAATGAAATTAAAAAGAACGTTCCTAAGCGTTTTGTTTATATAAATGATTGTGACGTGGCAGTTAGTGCCAGTCACAGATGCGAGTCCTGAAACAGAAATAGAATAATATTAGAAGCCCACATACGAAAACCGTGGAGAGCTTGCTCGTTTCATACTTAATCCTAAGTTATATTAGATACTGATACGAAAATACATACCTGATTACATCAGCTAGAGCGTATTCCCTTGGAGCTCCTCTTTACTGTCCTCACCTTGGCCTGCATCCTGGAAATCCCTGTCCCTCCCTCGTCGACGGTTGGAAATTGAATACCGCAGCAAGGATCCAGCTGGGCTGACGTCATCTGCAGTAGCTCTTCAATGGCCTACGCCAAAATAGAATCAGAAACGGCAGAAGATGACTGGAGCTGCACCGTGCCTCGGCACAGCCCAGCAGATGAAGTAGGTCAAGAGGAGAGAAGAGGTTAATTACACACATACACACACAGTCAACACTCATAAACACATAAAACACTCCTAGAAGAGAGAAGACACCGAGAGAAGGGCTAGTTACCTGGAGATGGTTCCTGAGCTGCAACTGAAGCTGAAGAAAAGAAAGTGTAGAAGGACAAGAGGTGAATCCTAACCTCTAGCTGTCAAAAGTCTAGCCACAACTCGAGCTGGAGGAAAGGCAGTGAAGCTACTCTGGAGCACCTGGAGCTGTAGCCCACGCCGAAAAGACGGATTCCCCACGCTGAATCCTCCCTGGAGATGAGGTGTCGCTGACCCAGCCGCAGGAACGTAAACACACGCGAGAGTGCCGCTCACCGTCGGTTAGGCTAGGCGAGGCGCAACAGGTACCAAGAGCGCGCTCACTGCAGGTGCGCATGCGCCACGGCAGCGAGGAGGAAGAAGGCGAGAGAGAGAAAGAGCGAGCGCCATTCTATGTGTGGCCGCGTGTGCGTTACAAGCGAGTTGATTTGGCGACCTTGAATAGCCATCGCTTTTGTTGTTCGGAGAGAGTGGAGAGTGAGAGTGGAGAGATTCCCGGCCTGACGAGCGACATATCGGTGGAGGCAGCGTGTGCAGCGATTCGCAGTGTGTACGAAGTAGATATGCGACAACCGCTGCAACCGAACCTCGAGCCGGCGTCTCCAACGTCACGGGAATGCGAGTGTAGCGAACGGCGCACAGTTTTGGTATCGAGCCTGCGTTTCCGTCCGCGTTTAAGAGTTTCCTTATAATCGAGCGTGCTCTCCGCGAGCGAAGCTAGGTGGCCGCGTGGCCTTAGTAACGCAGCTGGCGCCCATATTTGTTGTATAAATTTATGATGATTAAACACCTAGAATTTTTACTAATATCAGTGTATTCTTATTATCGAGCATAGCATTATTGGATAACCCCGAATCCGTACGGTTAAATCCCGGGCCGTACGTGACATGATCAATGTTGTTGAGTTGAAGCTTGAGCTTGGGTATGATAACACGCTTAATCTTCTCTTTGCGATTTTTCAATAAACCACGTTTCTATTTATTTTATAAATAGTTGTTATCACTTATTGTGTATGTGTGCGTGTATTAGAATCTAACATTTTGGGTCCCCTCCGAGATAGTGAAAAGGAAATGGATGGATTTGAAAAGTCATCGTAAATTACAGGAACACCGCCAAGTGTATCCTTCTAGATCAGTACCACAGCACAAACTGCTGCTGAAACTGCTGCTATGGAAATTATTACCGACACTAGCACCACAAATACCACCGACACTACTACTGAAAATTTCAATCATTATCAAACAGGTACTAATCCTACAATTCCTAATCCAGTTCTCGTTGATTTAAGTTCAAATGACAACTCGCACTCGCGGCTGATGTCTCACCGACGGTCACTGTATCTCAACCTGCAGCTCTATGTAAAACGCTTTTGGCACTCAACGAGGCACAGAGTGAGATGGATGTTTTTCGACAACAGTTAAAAACATTACGAACTGATCGAGATGTTGAACATGAGCGCCGTAAAGAGCTAGAAGCGACGCTGCAACATCCCAACATAGAGAAAGAACGTCATTTTAGCAGAGCTACGTAAGCGCGAGGTCGTTTTACTAGAACAACAACGTATCATAAGAGAACTACAAACAGATCAACGTTCTCTCCGTGTAGAACTTACTCAATTTCGACAACAGTTAAATCAGATAAGTTCGATTCATCTCTTCAATACACAAACAATAACTAACACCATGAATACAAATAACATAAATACAATAAAGAATAGGTTAGATAGTAATTTAAATATCAATATCGCACCTCAAGTAAATTCGATTGATCTTGGATAAGGCTATAACCTAAAACCTGACACTTATAACCGTATGACTTCTTTATCTCACTATTTGAATAAGTTTAATTTAATTGCGAAAAGTAACAACTAGACTGACGACAAAAAGATGGTTGCTTTAGCTGCTTCTTTACGCGGTAAAGCAAAAAGTGTTGTATAAACTTGAATTAGGCTGTCATGCCTTAGGTGGAATAAACAGCTGAATTTTTCTTTCTTTTTTTTACAGGTTATAAGTTAACTAATTTATTT
Source organism: Eupelmus azureus (assembly GCA_030522685.1). Taxonomy (NCBI): domain Eukaryota; kingdom Metazoa; phylum Arthropoda; class Insecta; order Hymenoptera; family Eupelmidae; genus Eupelmus; species Eupelmus azureus. The sequence continues at coordinate 225 of JAPYZA010008379.1, read as the reverse complement.
ATTTATAAAAATATACGCAAGCAATAAATAAATCACACTTATGGAAAAAAGCCTCGAAGGCATAAAAAAACCAGATATATTACAGAAAATTTATATAATTATTTATAAATTTAATTTAATTTATAAATTTATATATCTCTCTATATTATAAAATTATTTCGCCGCCGCCGCCGCCGCCGCCGTGTATAAGAATTTCCGAGGTCTGGCTTATCTCCAAAACTAGCC
>JAPYZA010008377.1:0-14449 GCA_030522685.1 Eupelmus azureus | reverse complement strand
ATTATTTTAAATGCAAAAAAAAGATGAAATGAAACATTTAATAAGTGCAATCGTCATTAAATTAAATATTCTTTATTTCTAAAAATAAAAAGTTGCGCTCCCTAACCTATACCCAAAAATAATTTTTATATCTTCGCAATTACTAGTCCCACGGTAATTCTGACCACATTTTCTGAAAAAATTATGTATGGTTTATATTAAACAAACTGTAGAGAAACGAAAACAATCAAGAAGAAGAAAAAGACACATCGACGTAAAAACAAGAAAAGAACAAACTGAGACATTTTTGGATAAAAATGGCGTTTTTCCATTAACAATCTTGCGAGCGCCTCAAATCGGAACTATTGTTGTTCGAAATACCACCTACTCAAATAAAGATCGAAGGTTCGCATTGAGTGCAGTACAAGCCTATCTCATCATTAACCGATGATTCACCGATTGCATTTATGATATCGGGAAACGGAGAGGAGAACCTTGATCTTGCTCATACAATGATTTAATGTAATGGTTGATAGTATCTTTCAAATCTAGCGTGGACGAGAGTACCTACACTAACGCAGCAAAAGAAGTTGCGCCAAAAGCAGGACCTGTCAACAACTTTATGCATTCGTTATTCAACCAAGTCAATGTTTTCTTCAATCAAAAGCCTGCTTCACTACCAAACAATGCGTACGCTTATAGAGCTCATATCGAAACTCTATTCAATAATGGATCTGGTGCAAAAAAGTCTCATTTAACATCTGTCTTTTGGTACGACGATGAAGCTGGAAAAAAAGACGACTCTAATAACAGCGGCCTCGTGAAGCGGACAGAACTTTTGAATCACAAAAAATCTGTGGATCTAATAGAACATTTTCTCACTTATGTATTTAACCAGGATAAACTACTGTTGAATGGTGTAGATGTAAGAGTGCGACTCGTCAGATCCCGCGATAGCCTTTCCCGCATGGATCCAACAGGCCACTTTTCTGCTCACATCGAAGAAGCTAATTTGTTAGTGAGACGTGTGAAAATTAATTCTGGCGTTATTTTGGCTCATGCCAAGGCACTCTCTAAAGCAACAGAAAAATACCTGCTTACGCGCGTAGAAGTCAAGGCAGCGACTATGCATAGCGGTATACATGGCGAGACTCTCGATAATATCATTTTGGGTCAACTGCTAAAAAGAATTATCATAAGCTTTGTAAAAAACAATGCGTTCAATGGTGATTATAAGTTGAACCCTATTAGTTTTGAAAAATTAAAAATTATTTTCTTTATCTCTACGTGGATGATGTGTAAATACCTTCAAAAGCCTTATAACCAGATTTCTCCAATAAAAATTCGTACGTCAATTGCTACCACTCCTTATTTTCTGGAACTGGCATTCACTTCCTAAACGATGGTAATAAAATCTCTCGTGAAGATTATCCGAAGGTGTATTGTCTTTTTGCGTTTGATTTATCACCCGATCTATCAGCTAATGATTGCACACATTGAAATTTGATGTAGCAAGGAAGTTTTCGAATAGACGTTCAGTTCGAAGAGGCATTGCGCAATACCATCAATTGTATAATTTATGCTGAGTATGAAAATATTTTAGAAATTAATTCATCGCGACAAGTTATCGTTGATTACAGGGGATGCAAGTTGTAGATGGCGCTGTTTCAAACATATAATACCCGATTAACACCGCTTACTCGTCAGTTCTCAGATTGAGTTACCTCAATAAAAAATTTGCTCACGATGTGCAGTGTTTCAAAGACGATAGAAATTGCGTTCTGCCAAAAGAAGTGGCCGCTATCGCTCTGGACATTGATTTTATGGCTCATTGGATCGTTGCTCCTGTGAATAAATTAAAAGATCTACCAACGGAAATTAGAAAGCAGAACAATTGGCTTACTAGGAACCATCATGGTATCGACTAGCTCGAAAGCGGTGTACAAAAAATATGCTTTACCAGAACCTTCGAGAATTGGCAAAAAAGGTTAATAAGATATACGTATGTGGCAACAAAAAAGTAGCTACTTTTAGATAAAATAACGGCATATGAAGTTATAAATTTGGAATACGACAGTGATTGTCCTTCATTCCCCAATTTACCATGGAGCGGGAAGTATTATATTCATCACGCAATAAAAATCGCCCACTTAAAATATAGCTGTGCTTTGAATAATGCACAGTGCTTGAAAAATTGGCTGGGTAGTAGAAGAGAGAATCAAGATTTAGAATTTAATTTTGAACCACCTATACAGCTTTGCGATGAACAGTCTACAGATTTTGAAAATTATATCACGGATCCATTCACATACTGTGGGTTTGTTCCCTGCGGATCAGATACCAAGGAAGTGGATGAACCCGACAGCATTCGTTTTCAACACTGAGGACCACACAAAACCTGGAATGCATTGGGTCGCTGATTACGTAAATACAGCAGGAATCGGATATTATTTCGATAGTTATGGAATGCACCTTTTGTACCAAATCATATACAACATTTGAGAAAAAATTCGAAGCATTTTCGTTGGAATCAAAAACAGCTGACAAGCGCGCCATCTGATGTGTGTGGACAATTTTGTATAATGTTTCTCAATCACATGAGCAAGGATTAGATTTTGAAATCTTTCTCGATAATTTTACAGATAACTTGACTAAAAACGATTCGTTAGCTAGAAAGTACGTCAATTATAAAACAAAGAACAGTGTCAATGACTTCACCGGTCACGGTGGGTGCAGCGTCAGGTGCTTGCAAAATTGCAGCGCTAAAATGTCACTCATATAAAACTATACTTAATTTAATTTAACTTTAATTTCGTCACGTACTTGTGATTCAGCACTATGAAAGTCATTGGCTTTCCATACCAAAGCCTACCAGAAGCTGATTATAAGATAGTTTCTCCAATGTCCTGACCACATCAGTCTTGTTGAAGAACTCTCCAACGCAAAGTACTAAGAGAAGAAGATGGTCGCTGGAAGTGAAAGTCATTTACCATTAATATATATATATATATATATATATTTTTTTTTTATAAAGCCTACCCAAGTCTCTGTTACAGAGCTTATACGGCGGTACTGTAATGAATCAGTGATGAGAACATTGAGTCTTTTTACAAGAACCGCTCTGTACAAGGGGCTCCACCTACGTAAGGCCTCAGGTACCTCTGGTTTTCGACACCGTCTCAGCGTTTACTAACATAGTGAGCTTATGCGCTTGACGCTAGCAACCTAAAGCCAGCACCTCTCCTTTCAACACCGAGAGGCGTGGACTGGCAGAATGAGCGGTTCCGCGTATTTACTCGCTGAACTTTGGGTGTGTGTGTATTTCTATTGAACTCGTGTGCCTATATGAGTCCCTATAGATGAGATGCGTGTATGCCTCGTACACTCGTTAAAGTGACGAAGTGCACACGCATCTCAACTGTCCCTACAATTTTAGATCGGATCCGAACCATCAGAAGCGCGGTAAAAGCACATAAACAACTTTTTCTCTCGAAAAAAAAGTCGTAGGTACCCAGCCTGGATTAGAACCCGGGACCTTCTGTTCAGAAGGCCGAGCCCTTACCCATGAGCCACCGCAGCTCTTCCATTAATATATAACACTTTATATGATTTAAATAAATCATGCAGTAAAAAGGCTATCATCAGTTTGAAGTGATGTGGTGAAAGAGATGATCATTTTTACATTTAACCGTTTGTCAATATCCTGGGTTTGAACCAATACGGGGTTCAATTTAACACATCCAAATGGGAAGAGTTTAAGAACAATTTTTCGGATATTGAAGCGTATTTCAATGGGACAGCTGATGATTTGAAAGACAACAAGGCATATGGTAATGGATAGATTTTAAGATTCACTACCAGCCACTTCGGAAAAGCAATAGAAATTGAAGACGATCATCGGCCGGTGAGAGCATCAGGATCTAGACCTTTAACGAAGAGACCTCGTAGAAGTATTGTTTTAAAGAAAATTACGTTTGGTCGATTGGTAGAAATAGCATCATGTATAACTAAACCATTACAGTATTTAAATAAAATTAAGTACGCTGTTGTTACATTATTTCAACGTATCGAGCGTTTTGCTGACACAAAAAGTAAAGACATATATGAAGCTCAAATTCAAGTTTTCCAACAAAACTATTTTCAAAAAATTGTAAAATCCACTTCAAAAGATGATTTGAAACAAATATATAATGATATTTTTAAGGCTGCAGAATTGAAGAAAACAGATAATCCGAAGTTGAACATTTGCAATTGTACGACGAATAATTTATAATCATTTATTGGGAAGTTATTTGTATTTATAGTGATACAATTGCAGAAGGTGTTAATGTAATAATATCTAGTAATAAAAAATGAAATCTATACGTTTTAATGAAAATTCATATATTGTACATATAATGTGTGTGTGTGGACTTATGCGCATAGAGTGGCCCGTAAGGGTAAATGGGAAGAAGCTACTCGATAAAGCGAAATTATAACACCTGTACTGAAATATAAATTGAAATTTATTAATCCCCTTATAAAGTTATCATTGAATACGACATGCTATATATAGATATACTAAATACACAGTATACATACGTCATGGCACACACACTATTACAGGTCACACACAGGGGGGGGGGGTAGTGAGCGATTTCTTGATTAATTTATTATTTTGACAAAAAAATCTTTTTAACCCGGTTTTTTTCTGGCACAAACACACAGACACACACACACACACTCAGACAAAGACACTCACACACACACAGACACGCACACTCACATATGTACACTCATACACACACACTCACACAGCACACACACACATACACACGCAGGCACATACACACACACACAGACACACACACACAACCACACACACTCAAACAGACATACACACACATATGCACTCACAGACACACAGACACATACATACACACACACCCACACACACACACAGACACACACACGCACTCACACACGCAGACACACAGGCACATACACACATATACACACAGGCACATACACACACACAAACACATATACTCACACAGACTCACACACTCACACAGACACAGAGGCACATACACACACACAGGCACCAGTCTGGAGAAATGTTGCTGAACTTATTCCCATCTGGCGCCTCCCCAGGTTGCGGATAGGGGGACGCTCGCCACAGCAGTGGAGGGTACCGCAAAAATAAAATATGCGGGGCGGACAAGAAACCAGTTAGGGGAAGGAACCCCGAATATAAATACAACCAGACACTAACACATTCACACACCTACACACACAACGCACACGACGCACACACTCAGCGAAACAGCCACGAAAGTCCTCGGTACCCCGGCTCCGCTGAACAATAAGGGTGGCAAGGGCAAAACCAATCCTCAGTGTGCTCAAATATGAATACAACCCAGGCAGGTCTGAATCCTGCCGTCAGTTCCGATCAGGGTAAAGCCCTGGTGGCTGACGCTCGCCTCCGTGAGATTGAGTCACATCAGTCTCATGGATCTGGGAGAGGCGGCTGTACGCTGACAGAAGACCTAACCAGCGCACTCGTAGGTAACCTAGCGAGTGCTGCAATGGAAAACACTACAGGAGAACTAGGGAACGGGAGCCCGCATAAAATATCCCAAGAAGATCTGGAAGGCGAAGGTTCTCAGAGTGCTCATCCGAAAGATGCGTCAAAGAAGAAAAAACCCAGTGTATGGGAAGAACACGAAAAGTTGATAAATAAAATGGTCGAGTACCTGACAGAGAAAATGCCAGACGGAAAACCCCGAAGAACGGTGAACTCGGACACTCGTAAGATGGTAGATGAGATTAAAAAATCCTTCACGCACATCCGGGAGCTGATTCAAGCTGCACCAAAGAGCATTATCTCTACAACAGCGACACTTGGAGAAAAGAGTAACGGATCGGGGAACCAGAGAGTTCAGCAATGCAGCAACATCTGGAATGAGTTATTCCAGACACCAGGAAAGACGATCTGATGCAGCCCCCTCAACACTCAAAAAAAGAAGAAAGAGCGCTCCTCACTTTCGGTATAAGAGACACAAGCTCGAAAGAAAGCGCCCCCGGCGGAAGCTCAACAGGCTAAGGGACCGCCCCCTGTGGAAATGACGCAAATGCAAGAGAAGAAACTCCCCCAGTCGTCATCAGACGAATAAATGGATTGGGAGCAAACCAAAAGAAAGAAAAAGAAAAAGAAACGAGTAAAAGAGGAGAAGAGGAAAAATCCTCCCAAACCGCGCAAAAAGAAAAGGTTGCCTAAGGCACTCTTTATCAGTGCCAAAGAAAACGAATCTTATGCTGACATTCTAAAGAAAGTCAAGGAAGGGCTAGTGGAAGAAGGACTGGAGGAAAATGTCGACAAGGTCAGGCGAACCAAAAATGACCAACTGCTGATAGTCCTCAACAACGAAAATGGAGATAAGCTGGAATGCCTCCAAAGAAAGGTGGCTGGAGTACTGGCCGATCAGGCCGTGGTAACCGACAAATCACACAAAGTGGAACTCTCAATACGGGATATTGAGGAGACAACCACGAAAGAAGAAGTCATAGCGGCCCTGCAGAAAGCTGTAGGCAACAAATTAGTAGTAACGAACGATGCCATAAGAGGGCTGCGGTCGGCTTACAAGCTGACACAAATTGCTTCGGTCAACCTGCCAGAAGCGATGGCCGCAGAAATGCTTCAGGTGTTGGAACACGGGGCACATTGCCAGCAAATCCCCGAGTCAGATCGACAGATCTAGTCTCTGCCTCAAGTGCGGCCAGGGAGGGCACAAAATCGCCGGCTGCGAGAAAGAACCGCACTTTCCCCTATGTGTTGAAAGGGACAAAGATCACCACCATGTAGTAGGAAGCTACAAATGCGCAGACTTCAACGAAAAGAATAAGAGCCAACCGGTCAGAAGAAAATGAGAGTGTTATAGCACAACATAAACCATTGTGAGGCGGCGCACGACCTGCTGATCTAAACGGTCAGAGAGATGAAGATGGACGTGGCCGTTATAGCTGATCCATATAGAAGACTAAAAACACAAGCATGGGTGACAGATACCACTGGCAAGGCTGTCATCTGGTCCTGCAACAACCATTAGTTCGAGGATTAGCCGGACACTAAACATAGTGGTTTTGTGAGGTCAAAGCTCGGAAACGTGAATTTCTATAGCGTCTATGCTCCTCCCAGCTCAGATATCAATGAATTCACAGACCTACTGTGCAGGCTGGCCGAGAATGCCAAGGAACACTCTCCCTGAGCCATAGCGGGAGATTTTAACGCCTGGGCAGTCGAATGGGGCAGCAAGAAAACGAACGATAGAGAAACCGAACTCCTACAGGCAATATCATGCCTGGACATGACCCTTCTGAACACCGGGACCCTGTCGACCTTCGAGAGGGACACTGGAAGCACGATAATCGACCTGACTCTGGTCAGCCCTAGTCTGGCAAGAGGAGGAAACGACTGGACGGTACACGACATTTTCAACGCGAGCGACCATCGGCTCATCAGCTGGTCAGTGTTAAGCATAAAAGCTAAAAAGGGACCCCCATTCAAGAGAACGACCTTCAGAGGATGGAATGCGAACAAATTCGACGCAGAACTATTCAAAGAAAAATTCAACAGGGAACCAATTGCCGCCATTAGCGCACAATAGGAGGTAAAAGAAGTAATGCACAGAGTTGCCGCTGCCTGTGATGCCACAATGGCACGAAAGCGCCCAAACAACGAGCACCCGTCAATGTACTGGTGGAACAGCGACATTGCTAAGGACCGGCAAGAAAGCATTCGAGCAAGACGAAAAGCCACGCGAGTCAGAAAAAAGTCAAACTATAGAGACCTAAAGGAGTCTCATAAAGCAGCGCGACTCAAAATGGTTAAAGCAATTAAAAGCTGCAAGGCACATTGCTGGCAAGAGGTGAAGGAAGAGGAAGAGAGCGATCCATAAAGCAGACCCTACAAAGTAGTGATGAAAAGGGTGAAACCCCAGTCACTGTCTGCACCCACTTGCCCAGCCCTGCTAGAAAGGATCGTCACCAATTTTTTTCCGCAACAACCAGAGCTGCAGACCGGTAATCTTAACACAGGAGATCCAATTTCACTGATCACATTAGAGGAGCTGAAGATTGCTTGTTCGAGACTAGGAAACAAGAAGGCCCCCGGACCAGACGGTATCCCAAACATTGCCCTGAAAATGGTAATAAAGATAGCACCAGATATGTTTCTACAGATGTATAACAGGTGCCTACAAGAAGGTTATTTCCTTGACAAATGGAAGCTGCAGAGGCTTGTCCTCCTGCTGAAAGGAAATAAGCCACCGAACGAACCATCATCATATCGCCCTCTCTGCATGCTGGACTCAGCGGGTAAAAGTCTCGAAAGGATCATCTACACGAGAATAGAGATGATAGCTGAAAGACACCTCTCGGACAGGCAGTTCGGATTCCGTAAAGGAAGGTCAACTATCGATGCTATTAATCTAGTTGTCAACACCGCAAAGGAGGATATCTCAGGAAAGAGATACACGAACAGCGATAAGAAATATTGCGCAGTAGTGATGCTGGACATGCAGAACGCCTTCAACTCTGCAAGGTGGGACCGAATCATGGAAGCACTCGACCAATTCGGTATTCCAAAGGACCTGCAAAAGCTAGTGGCAGCTACTTTACTGACAGAATCCTGCAGTATGATACGGACGATGGACTCAAGATACCCAGAGTCACTGGAGGAGTGCCACACGGCTCGGTATTGGGACCGCTTTTATGGATCATTATGTACAACGGCCTACTCAAATTGAAGATACCAAAGATGATGACGTCCATCGCTTTTGCAGATGATGTAGTTCTTGTAATAGTAGGTAAATATCTTAAGGACATCAAGAACCTATTCAACGAGATATTCAAAAATTATGCTGGCTGGATGGATGAATCAGGACTTAAGATGGCCAAACATAAGATGGAGGTACCGCTTATAACTAGCAGAAAGAAACGCGAAACAATCACACTACAAGTCTGTGAGCATGAAATTGAGTCAAAGCCATCGATCCGCTACCTGGGGGTAATGATCGATGCACGCCTCAACTTCAAAGATCATGTCGAGCATGCCAGTTCCAAAGCGACAATAGTTGGAGGAGCACTATCTCACCTCATGCCAAATGTAGGTGGGCCCAAACCGAGACGACAAGCCCTCCTAGCGTCAGTAGTTACATCGATACTGACCTATGGTATTACCATGTGGTCAAGCGCACTAAAGATGCAGGGGTGCTAAAGAAGGATATACCCAGTAGGTCGGCAAATGGCATTAAGAGTTACCAGTGATTTTCGGACCGTCTCCAGAGACGCAGCACATGTGATTTCGGGTATCTTACCTATCGAAATTATAGCCGAGGAACACAGGAGACTGTATTAGAGCAGAAACCGTGAACAGCTGGTTTCAGACGATTGCAAGAAACGTGAAAAGCAGAAAAGCCTACAGCGCTGGTAGGACCAGTGGGACTGCTCCAAAACGGGCAGATGGGCACACCAGCTTATGCCACAGATAGCGGAATGGGTAAACCGCCAACACGGTGATCCCAACTACTACCTGACGCAGCTGCTCACTGTACACGGCTGTTTCAGACAATACTTAGACAAGTATAAACACGAGGATTAATCAGAATGTCCAACATGCCATGAAATAGAGGAGGACGCATTGCATGTGTTCTTCGCATGCCCAAGATTTGACTTGAAACGACAGAAGCTTGAAAGCGCACTCGTCGAGGCGATATCGCCAGAGAAACTAGTAGAACAGATGCTCGCATCAAAAGCGGCATGGCACGCCACATCAGACTTCGCCAAGGAAGTCATCGAAAAGCTGTGAAAAGAAGCGAAGTAGAGGAATGAGCGGCGAGAAAGAAGTGCGGGCGCCAGGCTTTGGAATAGCAAGCACCCTACACTCATGTAAAGGAACGTGGGTGCTTGGGTTGAGCTCAATCTCCCTCACCCGATGCAGAGAAACTTAGGAACTGGGGTCGAGAGTATCCAGAGGGTAACAAGGCACTAGCCTTCCAAAAACGCTACCCTGCCTTGACAGATAAGGAAGGTGGGTTGAGCTCAGACTCCCGCACCCGATGCAGAGGAACGTAGGTGTCAAGGTCGAGTCTCTCCAGAGGATGACCGGACGATGCCGATTGAAGAAGACGACCGGCCGATACCGAACGAAGCAGACGAACCAATGCAGTAAGAAGAAGGCGACGTAGAATTAAAGAAAAGACCAATTCCTGAACCTCCAGTCAACCGACAGCGACTGGGGGACGTAGGGAAGGGAAAGAAGAAGGAAGAGTGAAAGAGCTAAAGCCTTCCCCGTGAAGTAATACCTAGCGGCAGTTCCGCGGGGGAAAAATAGGATCGCAGGCGAAAGAGGAAGAGGGGTTTTTAGTCGGTAGGCTCCTCGGCTATTCCATGCTGAGGGGAATCCGGCACAACGTTTTTCAAAGATTTCACCTCCTATCCTGAAAAGAAAAGAAAAAAAAAGAATTAAAAAAAACCCACACAGGCACATACAAACATAAACACACACACAGACACACAAACAAACGTACACACAGACTCACACACACACACAAACACACACACACACACTCACACACACACATACATTTACACAGACACACAAACTCACAGACAGACACAAACAAACAAACACACACACGGACACATAGACAGACGCACACACAAACAAACACACACATACATACACACACACTCACACAGACACACACACAAACAAACACACACACACAGATAGACACACACAAACAAACAAACACACACATACACACGCTTAAACAAACACACACACAGCACACAAAGACACACAGACACACTCACACAAACAAACATACACACAGACTCACACACACACACTCACACACACATACATTTACACAAACACACACACGCACACTCACAAGACACACACAAACAAACACACACACGAACACATAGACAGACACACACGCAAACAAATACACACACACATACACACACATTCACACAGGCACAGACACACAAACAAACACACACACATACACACGCTTAAACAAACACACACAGCACACAAAGACACACAGACACACACAGACACACACACAGACACACATACACACACACACTCATATATACATACACACGCATTCACACGCACGCATATACACTCACACAGACAAAAAGACGCACATAAATACACGCATACGCACAGGCACATACTCTCACACACACACAGACAGACACAGACACACAGACGCACAGACATAGACACACACACACAGACACACATACACACAGGCACATACACACATAGACACAAACATACACACGCACTCACACACACAGGCACACATACATGCAGGCACATACACACATACACACACAGACACAATCACAGAAATAAACACACACAGACACGCACGCAAAGCCACACACAAACACACACACGCACACAGACACACAAACAGACACACAGGTACATACACACATACTCACACAGACACACACACGCAAACAAACACACGCAGACTCACACATTTACAAAGACACACAGGCACACATACACATACAAACTCTCACACAGACACAAAGACGCACAAATATACAGTCGGACACACATGCACATACAGACACCCACTCACACCCATAGACTCACACACAAACACACACAGACACACACTCACACGCACGCACGCAGACACACACACTCACACGCACGCACGCAGACACACAAACAGGCACACAGGCACATACACACACACACACAGACACACACATGCACACGCACACAGACACACAGGTATATACACACAAACTCACACAGACACACACACACAAACAAATACACACACATACTCACATACACAGACACACACACACCCACAGACACACACTCATACACATTCACACAGGCACACAAACAGAAACACACGCTCATACCCTCACATGCACACACATACACATACACTCATACACACTCACGCACACACACACTCACACACATGCACACATACACACAAACAGACACAGAGGCACATACACACACACTCACACACACACAGGCACATACACACACAGACACACACTCAAACTCACGCACACAGTCACACAAACAGGCACACAGGCACATACACACACACATATACACACACTCACACTCACACACACATACTCACACTCACACATACACACTCACACTCACACACACTCACTCACACTCACACACACTCACACACACACACACACTTACTCGCACACAGACGCACTTACATACACGCAGACACACAGGCTCATACACACACCCACACGTACGTAGACACACAAACTGACACACAGCCACATACATACACTCAGCTAGACACACACACTCACTCAGACACACAACGTAAACAAACACACACAGACACATAGGCATACCCACGTACCCAGACAAACACACTCAAACAGACACGTAGTCATACACACACACTTACGCACACAGGCCCACACAGCCACACATACACTCACACAAGCACACACACTTACACAGACACATACACACGCGAACAAACACACACAGACACATACACACAGGGACACACATTCACACACACGCGCACAAACAGACACACAGGCACATACACACACACAGACACACACTCACACACACGCACACAGTCACACAATCAGGCACACAGCCACATACACACACACATATACACAAACTCACACTCACACACACACTCACACTCACACTCACACACACACACACACACATACAGACACACACACATACATGCACATACTCACACGCAGACACACAGGCGCATACACAAACATATACACACACGCATTCGTACGCATGCGCATTTGTATTTACCATTGGGGTTATGTTACGCCTATGATAAAATAGGTGGCATTGGCCATGGGCATAACACACCCAAGAATATATATATATATATATATATACATATATATATATATATCTTAGAAGTGTATTCGGCCATAAATTAATGAATAGTAAAGATAGGAACTTTATGTATACCTCAGGTTTATGTTACGCCTATGGTAAAATTGGCGGCAATGGCCATAAGCGTGAGTCCCAAAAAAATAGTACATTATGCACCAAGGGAGTAAAGTCGCATATTATTCCCGCGAATGATTTGCAGCCTGAGCGTACCTAGGGCAGTAATTACCCGAAGGAATACTTGACTTTACTCTCGAGGTGCTTACAGTATTTTATTTCCCCCTTAACTGTGGCCACTTATTTGTTTTTATTTGATTTTTTCAATAATTTTTCAATTTTTTCTAATAAAAATGCTAGCAGGGAAATAATGACTGCTGGCTGGAAATAATGCCCGAGGAGGGAAGAATAGGTCACTTTCAGAGCGCCTTTTCAGGGAAAAAAGTGGCCATTATCGTTGAGGTGAGAATAAACATATCTTATAAGAATATATTTTCTTTACGAAACCTTACCAAATTATAAGATCTTTACTTTGTTTCCAAAACCTTACCATATTACATGAACTTTACTTTGTTTACAGAACCTTACGTAATTACAGAAACGTTACAAAAACTTTTATTTCTTACGAAACCTTACTAAATTAGAAGAAATTCACTTTTTTTACAAAACTTTACCATATTATATAAACTTTTCTTTTTTTATAGAACCTTGCGTAATTACAGATTCATTATTCTTAAACCTCACTTCATCAGAAGAACGTCATTGAATTATTGTATTTTATACGATTATTTATATATTTATTATTAATTTTGATGAATTAATCAGAAGAATATTACTTTGTTTATAAAAGGACAGAATTACTGTTACATTACACCTTAATACCTGGTCAGGATTAAAATCGATCCGATTTTCAACGAGTCAATAAAGTTGCTGCAATTTTTGTGACATCTGCTTTCGTGATATTCCTGAATCGTATGTTACTATTCGTAATAAAAATACGGAATCACTTCCAACAATGAGTTCGATGCAACGTAACGTTGAACCAATGATTTATCCATTATTTTATCCCCATGGAACGCTTGGTTGGCATAAATATATTATGAAAAGAAATTATTGCACTACAAAGGACGTGGAATTAAACAATTGTAATGATAATGGTGAGTATGAAGAGAGTAATCGTCGAGTAACGAGATTTGCGTATATTAAAACTTGCCATCAGGGCTCGACCGCGCCCTTTAAGGGGACAAACCATCTTTAAGACTAGAAAATAAAAAAAATCATTATTTTAAATTTTTTAACTTAATTTAAAAAAAATGAAAATACTTCATGATTTTAGGGGAAAATACGTTTATTTTAAGCAGTTATGCTACAGTTGGTTTCATCGAAGCCCACCCTAGTTAATCGATGAAGCTGCATATCCATAATTGCTGCCCCATAAGGTTTCTTATGACCAGTTCGATGAAATTAATTTTTCTAAACGGATTTAGCTTCAGTATCCTCACCATTCTCGCA
>JAPYZA010008375.1:0-10005 GCA_030522685.1 Eupelmus azureus | reverse complement strand
GTATAGGACTGCAAGGTGTGAATGTAGCAGTTGAATAAAGCACACGTTAAGTTTATATTGTAGTTTGTCACTCGCCTGTAACCTATATCCCACATTATTGTAGAATTTTAAAATGTATTGAAAAAATTAATTAAAATATGTCATTTTTATAATTAAAATTCATAAATATAAAAATTCGAGTTTTCCGTTTTGGTCACAAAAATTATTTCCATAACACAATGTGAATAAAATAATTTCGATGTAATGCCATTTTTATAGTTATCTGTTTTAGCTAATTGATAAAAAGTTTCAGCCAAAATAGCTAAAGTCGACCATACGGGTAACTCTCCTCTAGCAAGAACAAATTATTATTCCGCGAAAGAGAGAGGGAGAGAGAGAGAGAGAGAGAGAGAGAGAGAGAAAGCGAGCCGCATTTGAAGTTAATTCCTTAATGCTATGAGAGCGTAAAGGAGAAGAGCGGGTCGTAGCTCATAAAGTTCCCCGCGAAAGGAGATACTCGAGGTGAGGGGGCGCTTCTCCATTTGGAGTTAACAACGAAATAACCTAGTTGAACTGCGGAAAGAGAGATGGAGAGAGAGCGAGAGAGACGCGTTCGAGTGAGAGGCCGGAAACGCACGCGAGAGGAGGGGAGGGGGAGAGACAGAGAGAGAGAGAGGGAGAGAGAGAGAGAGAGAGAGAGAGAGAGAGAGAGAGGGAGGGAGAGAGAAAGAGAGGGAGGGAGAGCAAGAGAGATGGTTTTTCTGAGCTACCGAGTGTGTCCGCATTCAAAACTTTTATAAAAGCTTGTCCAATTTCCAAGTATCGCGCCTGGCGTATAAAAAGTATGTCTAGTATGTTGCAGGATGACAAATATATGTGCCTTGGGTTTTATTTTTGGAGTGGTGATATTTTTAGAATTTGAATTGTAGTAGATATATTCAGAAGGTCTTTAGAATAACTACTTGACCCGGCGGTAATAATAAAGGGGGGTATCAATATCTCATCGGCTGGCGTCACCCAGCCAAATCAAGTCAAAACACAGGGCGGTATTTATGACTGGTACTTAATAAAGGACCGAGAGCCAGTTAGTTCGTTCGAGGCAGTCCACCAGAAAGGTCCTCAGAACGAATCAGAGTCAGCAATTTGTTAACGTTTATTGGATATTTATCAAAAGAATAATTAATTAATTATATTAAAAAGGGAGTTATTATTATTTGGCTTTCTACAGAATAATTATTAATATTCGGGATACATGATTCAGAGAATATAGTTTTCAGAATAACACGCGTGTATGTGTGCATGTGTGTGTGTGTGTGTGTGTGTGTGTGTGTGTGTGCGCACGTATGTGTGTAACCACGAATACATGCAATGTGCACGTATTTTAGAGTGTAGAGTTTCACCAAATAAAACATCTTGAATTACCTCAGGATAATTAAAGTAAAATCAATAGAATATAAAAACTTTCTTTCTAAGAACAATAAGTTATCCGATTATAAATACAATAAAATATTTTTATTCGTAAAACACAATACCCCTTAAAATCACAATTCCTCTAATAATAAATGGGCCTATATCACATACAAACACACACACACACACACACACAGACCTTCCGTACCTTGTCGTCCGTCTCATCGGGCGTCTTCCGCGATAAACTCGGAGCAGCAGCAGCAGCAGCAGCAGCAGCAGCAGCAGTCCTTTAGCGTAGGTCGTGGAATAAGGTTAACGGACAGCCGGACGACGTGGAGGCAGTGCTCGCTCGAGTTTCCGCTGCGCCGCTGCTTCCGGTTATCTCCGCCGAGGAGTTTCGCCGAAATCGCCAATTTGGATGATTGAAAATTTCATAACCCGACGCGATGCCGGTATCTTAATGGACTCGGCGCGTAAGCCGGACGAGTAGCCGGGCTCGTGTCCTTTTGATCGATATATACGGACGGCTGTATGTATGTAGATGCGAGGCTGTATGTATGTGAAGGCTCGTAGTTTCGAAACTGAAAATAGCCGGATGAATGAGTAAGATGGGGAAATAGATCGATGAGTTTCTGCGCTGATGCTTTGATTTGCGAGTTCTGGAGAGAGAGAGAGAGAGAGAGAGAGAAAGTGGTATAAGAGCTGGAACGGGGATCTACAGGTTTGAGCGTTGAATTTTCGAAATTTAACGAGATCGGACGACGAGGCCTAACGAGATTTTGCTTTTGAGAATGGAAAATTACGGAAATTACAGTTGATTGGGCTCATTTTTTTTTTTTTTTTTTTTTTAAGATAAATTATTTTGCTCGTGTAATTGGTCCGAGGAAAACTGTTAGAGGAATGATTTGATTTAATCAAAACGAGAGAGATTTTAATGAAGTAGGTTTCCAGGCTTTCCAGTAATTGTAAAATGATTCTCGTAAATAATATCGTATTCGCTTGTGCAATAAGACCAACATAGCGTTTTGAATTACAAATGAGATATATAATTCTAAATGCAAAAATGAATTTACATAAATGATCAAATAGATGCACTTTCTAAATATTTGTATAATGGTCTATACAATATCTTTCAATTTACATGCAAATGTAAATAAATAAATAATTAACTAGACGGTAGAAAAGTGTCTGTTTTGTGGGAATTATATTTGAGAAAATATACGATTGGCGAAGTTCGTATTGTCGTTCCTAAGAAAGATTAGTACTTTTCATTGCTCGTCGTGAAAAGTAGGAAACTTCGTAAGCAGCAGAAAAAGTATTACTTTTCTAAAGTTAAAGTGAAAACTAATACTTGTCGCCATTCTGTTTTCGCAGCAGGATAGCAGAGTGTTCTAGAGAATGTGCGAATTCGAAAGGTACTGCATTAGGTGCGATTATGCTTGGTTAACTTTTTGCTCATTCCAGCATGTGTTTTAAAATTTAAACCAGTTTGCAACTGCAACAATCTTAAGTAAAAATGTGAAAAAACAATGAAAAACCCAGCGCTCGCCTTCTCTCTGCTACTCAACCCAAGCCGACAATGTCCAACTTCTGCCGAAAACAATCCCTCATCCCAGCCAGCTCAGCTAGCATTCACCTCGGCACGGACCGGTAAGACAATATCCACTATAGCCGAGGCGCACTTGACGTACGCCCCCGTCCGTGCTATGGCTCTACGGCGCGTCGCGTACAATCGCACGCTTTCAAACGCACAATTGGCGAGTTGGGTGCGCGCGTGCGTGTTTCGTAGCCTCCCAGTCCCGCGTATTGTCTTGTAGCTTTTCTCTCTTGCACATGCACATGCGAAGCGAGTGAGCGGGAAAGGCAGAGAGAGAGAGAAGAAAGAGCTCGACGAGCTTTCTCGTCAGGGACGGCCTACTTGTGTCTGCGGCAGAGAGCGCCGAGTGCTTCGCCGAGTTTCCTAATTTAGTGTGTCTGGCCCTTTTGAAAAGCCCGCTAGATGATCGAAGCGTGGGAGCGGCGCACAACAGGGGCGACGAAGACTCCGGCCTCGAAGATAAATGAGAGGAATGTCTAGAGGGGAAATAGTTTTTTCAGGCTAACTTTGACTGCAGGCAAAAAGCCACGGTTATACGATTCCGACGTACTTTCCAGTTTATCAGAGATTTCTCGGTTACATCTGCCGGCCGCCGCGCGACAGATAAGGCGAAACAGTCGTCGCCCAGAAAGCCGACGAAGCGGCAGAGCTCAAAAGAAAGAAAGGAGTATCTGGAGCGCGAGAACGCGACAGCCGGAGCCTGGATGATGAGGGCCAGACAAAAAGCTAAGAGCCGCCAGGAAGAGTCGAGGCTTTCATTACTTTCGCCGCTCGTCGCTATTTCTCTGCCTTTCTCTGCGCCTTTCTCGCGCGCGAGATGCATGCAAATTAATAGAGAATCCCGCCTGCCATTAACCGAGCTGGCTCCTCGTGCCTAGAGCGACGTCGCCGAACAATCAGCAAGTCAGCTGTGCTTGGCTTGCTGCTGAAGCGCGCGACCTCGAAATTTTCCCTTTATGCGCCAATATGTCGATAGAGCCTGAGTGGCTTATAATTTAACTTCCACCTCGCTTTGGCAAATATACTTTGTTTTATTACGAATCGTAAATTCCTCGAGATATTAAATTACTGGCTCGAGCATCAGTAGTAATAGCCGGCTTAGTATACGGCGAGGGCGCTATTTCGCCTGCCAAAAGAGAAGGAACGAGGAGAAAAAGGAGCTTAACGGAGCGCCCGCGCTCGAGGCAAAAATAACGCGCTAAATTACTGGAAGCCGAGCGCGACAAACAATAGCCGCTCTTCCTCCTTTTTCCCCCCCGTAAAACGCCATCGTTCAATGCCGCTCGCGCTTCGCCTTTCAGCCCCAGCCTCATTCCCGTTCTCACAGCTCTCCATCCTCCCATAATAAACACACATCCCCCCCTAGAGCCTCAAAACCGCATCCGCATCATCCGCGAACAAGCGAATTTTAATTAAATCACACCCAACCGTGACACTTGGCACTCTACGACGGTAGATATTTCCGTTGACGCACACAAGCGACGTTTTTTTCCTTCTCTCCCCTGTAGCGGGCGAGCGGCGGAGTTTGAGGCACGCTTGAGGATTGATAATGCAGTTTCCGAATGGATTTGCTTGGGGGATGATAAATCGACGAGGCTCGCGCAGACGAGATGTACGCGCGGGCTCTGCAACAGATGTATACGCGCGTTTCGCTTATTTATGGACGATCTGGCGCGCGATAAGCCGGATCCTCATCGCTGCGATTCGTCTTAATACTTTCCGCTAATGTTAAAGTAAAAGTCCTTGTTTTTTTCTCGGGCATTTATTTTATTCTGTGTAACGATTCTGCGGACCGCTTTGGTGTATGAAAAATTATGGCAAAACTTGATTCATTCGTTATTACACATAGGGGGTCGATCTATAGACAAAACGAATGGTTAGAGTAGCAATTAAGAGCCGGCTATTAGCGACGAAATCCCAAGCGATATACACACCGCTACAGCAGCAGCGAGCAAAGCCCTCCGCGAGCTGTTTCGGATTAAACCGCGGCAAGAGCCCGGCGTGTACACAGCCGAGCCCGCGCCGCTTATACAAAGCCAAGCCGCGACGTAATAAGGAAAATCGAGTTTTCATATAGGATCGACGGCCGCTTACCGCCTCGGAAATAATAGCTCTGCCCATTAGCCTCAAGCTCAATATAATTCAGCGAAATTCGCGCACGACACCTTCTTATATCCCAGCCGAAATTCATCAATCGGACATAAGGGAACAAAAGTAATTTCGCAAAGTCCAATCTCTATCTCTTAGCAGTAATTTCGAGATGAAGCAGATCTTCGAATGGATGAGCGAGTGTTGGGAGAGATGGGCGGGGCAGACGGATTTTATTCAATTTGACTTATTCGTTCGCGCGCTCGCTTGCTTTTGAGGAGGGGGTAGGGGGGGGGAGGAATTTATTGGTTAAAGTGTCGCCGTGGCGCGCGCGAACGCGATGACTAAATGTAATAGCCTCGCCGACGACGGCGAACCGCAATCTTCCTGAGTTCTTTTAATTTCTTTGAAATTTCTCGGGGTTTAGCGGAGAAGGTGGCAAGGTCGCCCCGCGGCTGAAATGACAAATTTATTAGGGACGAGTTTCTGGCCTGAGATTGGAGGAGTGCGTGAAAAAGGTGTATTATTTATTTTTTTTACAGTTTTTTCTGGATTTTAAGTACGTTTGTTTGTCGATTTACCTATATCTAAGGTATGATTTTTTTTACGATTATATTGTGAAAAATAGCAATTTGTAAGTTGTATTAAGAAAATTTTTATATTAATAAATTCATTTAAAAATATTTACTAGTTAGTCGCCTAGAGCTTTTTGAGGTCCATTACTCGAACGGTTTAGCTAATTCGTATTATGTATGCACAGTCAAGAAATTGTAAAATTTTTTTAATTGAGCATTTTTGTAAACTATTTGAAGTATTTGCTTCGTCGATTTGCCAAAATTTTGTTCATATTAAAAAGCAAAAATGTTCTTTATATTTATTTGTATGGAAAATCCTTCAGTCCTTGAGGCTTTGCTCTCAAAATTACAAGTGCCATCTACCACGCATCCCATAATAATTCATTATAAAAATTACTCAAGTTCCATTAAAAATTTAACAAATAACAATCAAGTCAATAATTTAAGGTTTCTTAGTATAAGCCTAATTAGAGCATATTTAATTTTCTACTCGGATTAAACTTAAACACTACTTAGTGCAACTGCAACTGTTACTTTTTAAGAATATTTTGTATAACGAGGAAGCTCTAAAAAAAGGCGGTGCTAAATTAAAATGTTCCGATAGTAAAACAGCCGCATCAGAAACGTTTCGAAAGAGAGAAAAAGAGAAAGAATCATGTGAAGCGTGGCATTAGAAGACGGCCGAATCACCCGCGAATAAGTTGGAAAAAAACTGCAAGCACGAAAAAGTCTTAGCCAAGCAAATCGACGAAAGCCAAGCCAGTAGAGAAAAGCAGCTTCCAGCGCCAAATCGTCTGCAGCAGCGCGATGGATCTCGTATCTCCAGCTCTACTACATCCCAACATACCGCTAGCACAGCTCCCGCGCTCCCATACATCTAGCCGGGGAGGTTAACAATTTTCCCGCGGTATAACTTGGGGCTTGCCTTGCCAAAAAGCCATGCCAAGCGACAATGCCTTAAAAATGTTCCCGTATATAGCCGGCGCACAAAAGAACGCTGCAGCCCGGAATTTGGCTGGGAATTTTACGGTTTAAGGGCTCCGGGGCTGGGAGATTTAAGACGCGCCACTACAGCTCTCACCTAAATCAAAAATCGAGCCGGACGGCCGAAGTATTAAATCTCCGCGCACGCACGCGAGCGAGACTCTAATGAAAAGCTCGTGGCGCTGTGATAAACGCCCTCGATTGCGCCGTTACAGCTATTGGATTTAGCGGTATTTCTTTCGGCTTTTTCTTTTTTTTGTTTTGTTTTTTTGTTTTGCTGGATTCGAGGTACGCAGTGCGCTGGATTTGTAATAGAAAAATTAATGGCGCTTCAGGAGGGAGAGGATGGGGCGCGAGTCTTTATTTCGCTCTATTGGAATTTTAATAATGGAGAGGGAATTTAGAGGTATCGTAAATTTTGCCTTTTTTATTGTGGGAGGGAGCGAGGTATGATGATGCCAGCCAATTTCTTTGGGATATACGTTTTAATCATATGCTTGGGGGTAGTGGAGGGGAGGTATAAATATAAATTAGGAACTTTCTAGATAAGGGGCATTTATTCGGCTGATGTATTATTGATATTGATGAAGAGGCTATTAAAAGGCAGGAGGGACGAAATTGTTCAAAATATCTTTGATACGTAGAAAACTTTAGGCAAAAGTAGCTTTTCGGTGACCTAAATTTTTACATTTTTTTAATTTAAAAAGTCGATTTTTAATCAATGCAAGTTCCTTAGAAGATAACTTATTTCCAAAGAACAGATCAATCGGTATATTTTTTTCAGCGAGGTCAATTTCGTCAATATACAAGGCTTGAAAATTTAAAAATGTAAATTTAAATAAGTAAAAGCAAGAGCTCCCGAGATTTTCCGAGAAACGTGCAATTTTCGAGCAGCACGCAAGTACAACAAAGGCCGAATCCATTCTTCGAAGCGCATTATGTCTTTTTCCATGCCAATTCGGTTCCATTAAGCAAGAAATTGTGTGTATAAAGTAAGAGAGAGAGGGGGAGGGAGAAAGAAAGAGAAAAAGAGTTATCCCTTGCTTTGAACTCGTTAAGTCTGGCTGCGTAAGAAGTTCAGCAACAGGAGATGGAGCACGGAATCTTGAGACAAAAAGAATTAAGGAATAAAAATGAAACGAGGGTTATTTATTTAAACGAATAAAAAGATTTAATATGAATAGACGAGAGGACGAGGTACCTGGAAGAAGGAAAATAAAACTGCTGGAATGAAAGTAGATGAAAGAAAGTAAGTATGATTGAGGAAGAAAATTTCTGTCTGGTAATATCATGTGATTCTGAATAGTAACAATCAAATTAAAAATGTATTTTTGAAAACAAGAGTAGTTGGAAAGTGTAATTAAAGCAAACAAGCCTGAATAAATATTTAAAAAATTTCGCACACTATACCCACGAAATCATACAACATTGTTATAGTAATTTTAATTGAAAATTCATCGCAAGGTAATTATAGTTGATTACAAATTTATGAACTTTATTATAACAGATTTCACCAAGTTTCCAAAGTGTGTAGAGCGTATAATTTTCAGTTTCATAACTTTTATATGAAGACCAGCACGTACCGAAAGCTCGAGTTATATTATGTCTTTTAGTCTAATACAAGTTGGATTAGTTCTAAACTATAATATATATATATATAAGCTCGATGATTTTCAAAAACTTAAGCATCAAATTATGAAATATTTTGTCGCCAGCTTTATTCCGCCACACTAACTGTAAAATTACACAACATTTTAAAATTTCAACGCAATAAAAATATCTAAAAAAAATCACCCACTCGGTATTTAGTTTTCATCCGTCGCGAAATAAACAAGGCAAATCCTTAAAAAGCTTCAGCGGCTTACATTCCCATTTAACGTATTAGCCCACTAAAAGCCCGCATAATTTTTGCAGATATAATTACGCAAAAGGAAAAATAAAGCCCCTTCTTAAAAATCCAGCCACTCGCCACTAAACAAGAAGCTAAAAAGAAAATTGTCCACGCTCTCCCAGCCATACAGCCTCGTCCACACTTCAGCGAGCGCAAAAGAGGAAAAACGCCGCCTTTAAACGAGCAAGAAACCAGCTCCCGCTCACGCATCGGCATCCTCGGAGGCAAGTTTCGCCTGCGCCATAACCCAGCCAGGATTATTACGTTTGTTATTCGCCGGCGCCGTATCAAGTATTCCCTGCAGGCTCGCGTCCATTTCTCTCTCTCTATCTTTTCCTCCTTCTCCCCTTCGAGTGGCGAGCGTATCTCCTGCTTTGACTCCTTCCTCTTTCCGTCGACGACTGCTCGGCTCTCTCCCATGATTGGGCCATTTTCTCAAGTACATCTAACTCGCCGCCGTTTTCCCTTTGAAGAGAGCTGCCTGCTTCTTCGCTTTTTTTTTACTCGTCTTGCCAGGGCAGCGGCTTTTTCTTCCTTCAGGAGCACGCGCTGAGGTAATGTAACGCGATTTCGCTCTTTTTGTCGGTGCGCGTGGCTTTTCCTTTTTTATTTACCGGAGTTTTTTTTTTTTTTTTTGGGGGGGGGGGATGAGAGTCCGAGTGCGCGGTTCTTGGCCGCTTGGAGGATGGAACGAGGAATCGCAAGTTGCGGTTCTTTGAGGACTGTGATTATTTCAAGGGACGGCCTTTGAAGTCGCTATGTTAATTTTAAGTGGCTTTTCCGGTGAATGGGGATGAGGTTATTATTTTGTTTGTTAATTTGAAATTGTTCTTATCATGTTTGTACTTTTCGTATTTTAATGAAGTTAATAGAAACTTTTAAAAGGTGTTGAGCATTTCAACTATTTACTTTCACTCTTTCAATTCCTTTTACTAGGAAAATGAGATCAAGTGTAAATCTCAGGGTAAATTCTGTCATTACAAAATAATCCGTTAAAACTCCATCTCAAAAAAATGAGATCCTAAAAAATTTACGAGCCAAGAAACAACACCTCCTTCCACAAGCACTCACAAAAAATCGCAGAAAATCCATCCGTACACACAGTGTCGATACAAAAAATCGTCCTTTATTGTCATTTCCTCTTTCACAAGCTTAAAAAAAAGACAAGAAATTTCTCCATTCGTTTAAATTTGTCCAAGTTAAGATCGGCATGCGCGACCTTGCCGCTTGGCTCCCTTCCTCGCGGGCCTCCGCTCGTATTTCTTCGTTAGGCGCTCGCGTAAGCCGAAGGGTCACTGGCCGGCGGACTGCTCAGCGCGTAGACGCAGCCAGCGTAGAGCCCGAAAACCACGATCATCGTCGCCAGTGTGAACAGAGCTTCGTTCAGTCCTGCATGTAACCCGAGAGAGAGAGAGAGAGAGAGAGAGAGAGAGAGAGAGAGAGAGAGAGAGAGAGAGAGAGAGAGAGAGAGAGCGCCAGAG
>JAPYZA010008372.1:0-26557 GCA_030522685.1 Eupelmus azureus | reverse complement strand
TTTTCGATGACGAAATTTGATATTTTAGAAAATCTAGTCTATTGATAACTATTACTTCTTTTCATATATTCTTTCCTTCTTTCAGTTGTTGTAAAAAAACAACACCTCCCTTGTCAGAAAGATTCATCGTCCTCAATGAACTAAAGTGATGTCTCGGTAAAAATAATATCTCCTTTACAAAAGAAGGAAATTAACTAAGATTATACTAATTCTAGATGGTATATTATAGTGGTCGAACGCCTGTTATTTTTTGTCTGCATACTGGATATAGTGACATGCGTTTTCGATTCCATTTATTAACCATTCCCCGATGCAGTCTTCATGAAAAATGTGCTTGCAGTGGCTCAGTTGAACTGTGGTTTCGTTTAGCTCCTCTAAACATATCGGGCATGGTTGGTCATATTTTCGTTCCGGCTCTTGGTTTGGCTCCACGTGAGGTGGAGGCCGTCACGTTTCCGTGGGAAAATAGGTGATTGTAGGATTGCCCAAATACACGTTTGAGTATCGAGTTCTGCTTCGTAGATAGTGTTATCATTTTTCCTGTATGGAATGCGAATATGCGTCAATAGGTTGGATGTTTATTGATTTTTTACATATCTTGCATTTGGTAGCGGTCGCGACTCAGCGTCGTGACAATCCTTCATCCCTGGTTGGAATTCCATCGATTTTATTAAGTCGAATTTATGGTCTTTGAAGGTAGCTGCCATTTTTATCGAACTATTCGTCTTTAACAAATTCCTAGACAACTAATAACGCACGTTTCAAATCTCGATAACTCAATTAGTAAAATTTGTATATTAGAAAAATAAGATATATTACTTATTGGTGAGTAGCAAAAGGAAAAAACCTTTATGACGTCACAAAAGGAAAAAAAGTTTAAATTTAATTGGGATGTAACATATCTGTTATCATTTAAAAAATAACCATTTTATATATGACAAAAGAAACAAATACATAGCTGTTATTCCATTTTGCAAATAATTTCGAGTATCAATGTGCAAGAAAGACATAATATAAGTATAAAGATCTTTTGTAAGAAATTATGTATTTATTTATTTATTTNNNAAAAATGCTCAATCTTATTGCATTTTATATTAACGCTCTTCTGTACTATATATCATTTTTAGGCTATTATGTATTTTCTGTAGTATGTGGAAAAACTATTTTATTAAATAATAATATTATTCTTCTTTGTGGATTATTTGCCTCGCTTTGTTTGAAGGTTTGCAATCGCCTTATTTTGAATTTAAATAACATAATTGACAATCTTACTTTAAATTACTGATGTGATATGATATTTTATAATTAAAGAATGATGATAATTTCTATAAAAATAGAATTTAAATTATATAGTACTTAACTATAAAAGATTGTTTTATTCATATTTCTTTGATAGATTCTATATAATACTGTCCTTTTAACATAAAAAACTGGTCAAAAGTGATTTCTAAAATAGCAAAAACAGGTCTAAAATCAAACTACTTTCACCTCCTGTACTGTTAAAAATATCAGTACTGATTTTAATATTAATTGAATTGAAGAATTTCGAAGTATGAATTTTATTATAGAATTGTGTAAAATAATTCCATTTATATATAAAAGCAATTTCAACAGTGCGTATTTTACCAACACGGCTTGATAATATCTAGAAAATTTGAAAAAAAAACAATCAACAAAATCCACTAATGTCAATTTCAGGATTGCTTCATATTCTAATTTCTCGATATAAAGCAGTAATTATCCATTATCTTGTTTTTCTTATTAACTACAACCTTATTTTTACAGTGCTTCACTAGCTATCTTAAAACAAACATGTCAATGATATTCTTTTGATTATTCATACCACTGACTATTTACAAACAGAATCATTTCAGAACATTGTATGTCGCAAATAATACAGAATTTTCAAAAGAAGTACTTTCACAAAAGACAGTTTTCGCAATCATCGCACAAAACAGCCATTAATAGTATAGAGAAGTTAAGAAGCAACAGCAGTAACAGCATTTAATGATTCTGCTGTCCGCCGCGCAGCCAGAATAAAAAAGCCGCGTCTTGGGGCGAGAGGCTGCCTCGTGCCAAAAGATATTAAGCACCCATCCTTCTCTCTTTCGTTTTCTCGTCCTCCTCTCTATACGTGCGCGCGGTGCAAAGAGCAATGCGAGAGCAGAGCCGACAGAGTAGGAGGCAGCACTGCGAGGGGGGGGGGGGTGGAAAAGGTGGCGAGGGCGGAGGAAAATCAAATCCAGAAAGAGCGAGAGAGCCCGACACACTCACACAGAGACACAGCCACATAGACAGGTGTATAGCCACGGAAGAAATAAGTGCGCGTGTAACGCTGATGGCGAATATGGTGGAGAGCGGGGTGACGTTTGTCCTCCTCCTTCGCGGAGAGAGAGAGAGAGCTCCCTCTCTGGCGGGCAGAGCGCGCGCGATCGATTCCAATGTGCCGGGGACATTCTTCGTCGTCGGCGGAGACAGACTCCCTCTCTCACTCTCGCGCTCCCTCTCACCCGCCGAGAAAGACAAAGCGAAAGAGGGCTGGCTGCGGGAGGGAGGCGCGCGCGCACTATACGTTTCCCTCTGCTCTCTCTCTGCACGATCCCTCTTTCTCCGTTCCGTATATACCTGCGCGCTCTACGTACGTACGTACGTGCAGAGGGCGAAAACGAAGAAGAGGATGAGGCGCGCTCGCGAGTAGAAATGCCGTGCCCTCTCTCTCTCTCTCTTAAATCTTTCTCTCGCTCTCGCGCGCGCGCGAAAAAGAAGGCCCCCCACCACCTCTTTGCGAATAGCGCGCCTGCCCGAGACGGCGGCTCGGCGGCGGCCTCGGCCTGTGATTGGCCCGAGGCGGCTGTCCCGACGTGTAGGCCGAGCGCCAGGCGTGGCCGGCGACCAATGGGCGGCGCCGCGCTCCTCCGACCCGAGCCAATCGGGACGCCCGGCCACGCCCACTGGTTACCCCCACCACGCGTCGGGTGACCTTCGCGGAGGCGCCGAGCCGGGGCGCTCGCGCTGCCCGAGCGGCTGTCAGGCCGCGCGCAGGCGGTAAGCGCGCGATAGTGAGCGAGAGAGAGAAAGAGCGCGAGCACTGGCACGGAGAGTAGCAGCGGCCGCGGGCAGCAGCACCAGCAGCACCACCAGCAGCTCGTGTTTTTATTTATTACATCTGTGACTGGCTACAGGGAAATACACAGACGCACGCGCGCGCGCCCCAGCGGAGTGTGAGAGAGAGAGAGAGAAAGAGAGACACGACCGCGCTGGAGTGACTCTCGCAGAGCACTCGCGCCGGCTGTATAGAGCAGAGCAACGTTCAGCGCTCTCTCGACTCTCCCGTCTGTTGCACGACTGCTGTGCTGTATTCTGCTTTTAAAGAAACTTTGTGTGTGCACGGTTTTTGTTTGCCGCGAGGTTACGACTGTATTGATATACATTCGCGTGTGCCTTCTCGTCGACTACTTCGCCTCCGTAGTGGACGTCGAGCTGTCAGGCGCTGCCCAGGCCTTGAGGTGCGCGCTGACTGTCAGGTATGAGGTGTGCACGAGCTACGTGTTTCTCTTGACTGCAGAAGTTTCCAGAAGTGTTTCGCGTATACATGTACTCGCTGCGATAGTGATAAGCCAGGATTGCCCGTGAGCGATAGGAGCATCCGTGTGTGCGTTTGGATTTTACGTTCTGTTTACCCGTCTGCACGCGCGCGCTCGGCTAGCGCGATGGACCAGCGGCGCGACGGCCCCGACACCTGATCTCGCGAGAAGTGTTAATTTTGGTGTCGAGTCGACTCTAGCGACAAGTGTGTACATGCGTATATCAGTGCAAGACCCTTGATACACTGTAGTGAGACTGTGAGAAATTTTCGCGTCAAGACGCTGTTCGAGTGGGGTGATATAGGATTCGATATCGTGTGCGTCACGTCAACGTCCCGAATCAACATGATCTGATCAAGGCCGACGCACCGACACGCACCACGTAGCTGCAAAGCTCGCGAGTTGACAGGCTCCGCTCGGCCCTCCCCCCCGCGTTCCTAAGATGACCAGCTCGGCCTGTCACTGCTCTTAAAACCGTGAAGCCGCAGGCGATCCGGCCGTAACGGATCGTCCTCGACTCGTCACCATCGAGCCCGCAACGATTCACCCCCTCGCCAAGCTCTACCCGTGGTTCCGGGCCCAGCAGCAGCAGCAGCAGCAGCACGCCACCGAAGCCGCGCGCCAGCAGCTTTGGGGCAGCCCTGCAGCGGCCGCAGCAGCGATAGCCGAACTGCAGCAGCACTACGACAGTAGTGGCCGCCTGCCGCCGCCGCCGCCGCAGCCGCCGCAGCACCAGCCGCCCATGGATCACGGAGCGATGGACAGCTCCTCGGAGCACAGCAGCCGGGCCAGCCCGGTCGGCGGGGCCAACAGCCCCAAGAACCCGAGCCAGGGCTCGCCCCAGCCCCAGCAGACCCAGCAGCAGCTGCACGAGCGCTCGCTGCAGCCGGCCCACCAGCAGCCCCATCCGCGCGACCAGCTGCCCCCGGGCCGCGGGGGCGGCGACCACCACAGGAGCGTGCCGACCCCGGGCTCGCCGACCCGGGGCTCGCCGCCCCAGGGCCTGCCGCTCTCGCCGCCGCCGCTGTCCGGGGCCGGGGGCGGCGGCGCGCCGGCCGGCATGGTGTCCAGGATGCCGAGCCTGCCGCCGCCGAGCCTGGGCCTGCTGGGCCAGCTGGGCGGCATGCTGGGCGGCCACCACGGCTCGCCGCTCGAGCTGATGGCCGCGCACCACGCGGTGATGCCGCCGAGGAACTACAGCAGCCCGCCGCCCATCAGCACGAGCGACCCGACCGCCAACGAGTGCAAGCTGGTTGACTACCGGGGCCAGAAGGTCGCGGCCTTTATAATCGAGAACAACACGATGCTGTGCCTGCCCCAGGCGTTCGAGCTCTTTTTGAAGCATCTGGTTGGCGGGCTGCACACGGTTTACACGAAGTTGAAGAGGCTGGACATTGTGCCGCTCGTCTGCAACGTCGAGCAGGTCAGGATCCTGAGGGGCCTGGGCGCGATACAGCCGGGCGTCAACAGATGCAAGCTGCTCAGCTGCAAGGACTTCGACGTGCTCTACAGGGACTGCACGACCGCCAGGTAAGCCGAGATATGGTTTTTCATTGTTGTTGGGACAGGCGAGTGTGTGTGTGTGTGTGTGTAGGGTTATGCGCCTGCAGGAGCTGGAATGTGTTTTGGAGATTAGTGAGGTAGTTGATCGGGCGGCGAGTGTTGCGCGAGTTTTGTCGTGTAGTTTTTAGGGGAGTAATAATGCCTCCGGGTTGTGAGAGGGAAACGGTGTTTGGGAAAAGGTATTTGATTTTGCTGGTTTTCGCTGTTGCGGAATTTATTTTTTACGTCTGTGGGATATTAACGATAAATTTTTCGAGGGACTGAAATATTTTTTGAATAAAATAGTATTATTTTTTCCGTATTGTAGTAGCAATTTTCATATCTGACCTTCGCTACGTTTCTACCTCAAATGTTTAAACAGATTGAGTAAACAAAAGCAAGTAACAAATGGTGGTACATATTTTTGCCTGACAGATTAGTTTGATATATTTTAAAATGCGGTTTTGGAAATAAAAAATTTAGAATTTTATTGGTATGTAAATACTGAATTTTTAATGTAGCTACAGTAGAATGTCAAAAATAAATATTGTAGATACAGTATTCACAGTGTTAAAAATAGAAAATTCGTATTTTCTTCTTTAAAAATTTTAGACGCTCAAAAATAAAAAGTATTTTAAACGATTTGCTTTGAATTAACATTAAAATACTCTATGATTATAACAATATAGATTAATTTTTGTATTTCTTTGATTAATCTTCAACAATGTTTATTAAACTTGAAACGACTATTTACGTTAGCATCCATAAAAATCAAATCGCATGAGTTACTCCAAAACCATCCGAAACAGATCTCACCAAAGCCACAACAGCAAATCTCGTTCACTACCGCTTCCTCATTTCAAAAAATCCCTCTCACGCGTCTCAGCACTTTCAACTATTCACTCTCGCAAAACCAACAAAAAAAAAGCCTCCACATCAACGCCGCGCGGCATGATAAAACATCGTCACCCGACAGCTCGTATAACAATGCGCTGCCGGTCCCGCTCTCGTGTCGATACGTTACACGCTCGCAAATATCTCGAGGAGAAATCAACTTCTGCGT
The DNA here is from genome assembly GCA_030522685.1 of Eupelmus azureus. Taxonomy (NCBI): domain Eukaryota; kingdom Metazoa; phylum Arthropoda; class Insecta; order Hymenoptera; family Eupelmidae; genus Eupelmus; species Eupelmus azureus. The sequence continues at coordinate 20,368 of JAPYZA010008372.1, read as the reverse complement.
CGGCCCCCTCGCGCCTAGAAAATTTCTCTATCCCATGCCGCAGCGGCAGCAGCTCGCGCGATTAATTAAAAAAGGAAATCCAAGTGAATACACATACACTGACGGCGGATTGTTCGCTAATATAACGCGCGCTCGCGATAAGCAATCGTTGAATCGTTAAACACAGCCGCGCGGCCCGACTTTCTCGCCAGCCGTCATCCATCGACATGTGTGGGAGTGAGCGAGTGAGAGCAGCAGAGGGAGAGAAAGACACGTTTGGGAATATGTAGCGTATATATAGCCATGCGCTCGTGAATTTTCCGTGTGTATATATATGCGATACGCTGGCAGAGAGCGGCTCGCTCGTGACTGGTATATACACGCCGGGCGAATGCAAAACTGTGCGAGTCTGCCTCGTGGCCATCACGAGCCCGAAAGTTCACGAGAGAGGGAGAGAGAGAGGCGCTTTCTGCGGTAGTTCTGCAATTTTTAAGAGCGACGCCGAAAGAGATAAGTAAGCGGCGGCGGCGGCGGCCCGGCAGCTGTCTGTCTGTCTGCGCGCGCGGCGCGAGCGAGCTCTGGAAAGCGAGGATTGAATTATTGCCGATCGCCGAGCTGGCTACTGATTTTGAATTCCGCGCGCGAGGTTTTGTTAAGGGAGCGCTGCGCTGGGCTTAATATGTTGTTGCGTGAAGGAGAGAAAGATCGGGTTGGATCGGTTGGTTTTTGGGTGGTTGTGGAGGAATGTTGAGAAGGTGCGTTTTTGTGATTGTTTTGGTGTTGCAGTGAGCCCTTTATTATTTAGATGTTTGTATGTAAAAAAGAGATGTGAATATTTAAAGAAATCAGTCTCGTCGATACATGTTTTTTTACTTAAAATATTCATAACGAACCTAAACGAGACATATGCATGTTCTTGCCTTTAGCTCAAATGTATAAAGTCGCAAATAAAAAATTACGAGAAATTTAAAAAGACAACAAACTATACGTGGAGCCCCCAAACAACAATCTTTCTTTGCATAATTCATCGAAACACAGTAGATAAAACCAAAAATTCACAGTATACGGGTCCCAAGAAAGATGATCGACGCGAAAAATAGCGCAGAAAATTTCGTGGGAACGGCGGCGATCTTGATCCCGCGGCGGCAAAGTGCTGATTGAAATGATCGAAATCGCGCGGCGTTTTAAATGATGTTTTATGCCCGCGCGCGCCAAGCCAGCTATACACGTATATAGAAGAAAACGGAAGCTCGAGTCCTCGCATACATTAATAACACAACGTGTCGCCTCTGGGCAACACTTCGTCTTCGGACTCGCGCAGCCAGCCTACCTGCCCCTCTCCCTCCCCCCTCTTTCTCTCTCGCTCTCTTGCTCTATCCTCCTTCCAACACTCTTTTTTTCGCTCCTTCTCTCTCTATCAATTTTCTCCGCGTCTCTCTTTCGTTGTTTTTTCAGCGCTAGAGCGACGTCGATGTAAACGGAGCATAAGGGGGGGATAGTCGAATATAAAACTTTAATTGCCCGACGCGGATGGTAGTATGCGCAAGGAGAGTTCAATCATCGCGCGAGCTTCTGCCGAGACGAGCATGCTGATATCTAAATTGTTGCGGCCGGCTGAGGATAGTCTTGGCTTTTCCCATGTCATGTGGCAAGGTTTTTTTCGACGCTTCTGAATCATCGCTCGCTGCTTCGGTATTGGGAATATTAGTATGGGATCGCGTTGACTCAAAATATTGTGATTTATCAATTATTGGATCAGAGTGGATGTCTAATCTGGTTTTTATTCGGATTGCACTACTAGAACAGCGAATATCCACAAGATTATATCAATTTTAAAATTCTAAAAACTCGACTGTTGCCGGTTTGAGGGTAGACGAGCCAGCGTGTTGGCGTCAAACTGAATTTCGACACTCGCTGGTAAATCTTCCTACATCGGGCGCTAGCTGCAAGAAATTAATCAAGCACGTCGCCGAGGAATTCCTTTTACATAATGAAATTACTTTACGTAACAATGGGTTCAAAAACATCGCTACCGCGTTCGGATGAAACGTCGCGAGGATTTTTCTATCGCCACGCGCGCGCGCAGAATGGCACGGCATCGCTCGGCAAAAAGGCATCGATTTGACTCTAATTATTTTGCGCTCGCGCCTTTCACTTTATAACACTTTCCAGCGCTTTAGCTGCTCTCGAACATATATACACATTCTTTAACATTGAATCAGTTGGTTTTTGTAGATACATAATACATACGCTGCCTTCGATTACACTCGTGTTGAAGACAACTGTCGAAGCCACTTTGAGCGACAGCCACAATAGGTCAGCATATCGAATCATCAATATTTTCCGCGGCTAAAAATCAATTGCCTTCAAGAGAAGCCAAAGAATTCTCCTAATATCCGTCGGCAGCGACAGCCGTCCCATCCAACCCAATACCCCGACAATTACGCAAACGCGTCAACAGAAGCCTGAGAAAATAAAAAATAATCGCGCCTCTATAAAACCTCAAATACACGTAACATCCCTCCACGCGAAAGCAGGTCCTAAGCACGTGCTTCTCATTCAAACGGCCAGTCTTCTATATCTATATACGTTTCTACGATTGTCGCGCGGAGGGGCCCCGCATGCGTATGCGCCAACAGGTGTCCCTTTCACGGCTGTTTCTCTGAATGAATCGCGTCCCCCCGCCACACCATCAGGCGCGCGCGCCGCTCTCGGATTTCTCGCTCGTGCCCCGCGCGCTCCACCCACGCGCCAGACGAAACGGAATGGTAAACGGAACGACGAGGGGATTCCCTCTCTCGGCGAGCTGCCGACGGAACAAGTATTGCGCTCGACGCCTCTGGATTTGGGATGATTGCGAGGTTTGAGAGAAGAGTTGGAGGATGGCTGTTTTTTGGATGGGTGGGTTGAGGTGTGTAGTTGGTGATGGGGGATGGTTTTTGCTGGTTGATTGGAGTGCTGTTGAGAGATTTTGAAGGAAGATGGAGGGTAGAGGTGGACAATTGTTGGTCCGGTCTATGGGGGATGCCGGTAGAAAGCACAGCTTTCACGGTAAATCCACTTGGATATTTTTTGGCCGTTTGCCTGCGTACACCCCGAGCTGTATTCTCGGCTTGACTTGCTCATCCAGTCGTCACTGTGTCATCTGGATTATTCCGGCGACTCATTCACGGGATTATAAGCACCGAGTGCGCGCGGAACGTCAACGAGACGTTCCGACAATATTTGACCAGGTTCACGTACGACTATCGCAGCAAAATGGTTAAAGCAACAGAGAACAGCTCGTAGGTATATAGGCATATAATCCGTAAGTCGCGCGCTGCCGTCGGCAAAGTGTGCATCCTTGCCCCGAAGGGAAATCCCAGGCCGGCACGCGCGTCTCTTTCTATTTTTCGTTCGCTGTGTGTGTGTGCATGCGTCTAAGCGAGCGCGTTTTTACAATTTCATTTTTTCCCCACGCGCAGGATTAATCCGGCCTTTCATCTTCGGCGGCGGCGCTCCGCTCGCGCGTTTGACAGCTGAGAAATTATCGTTTGCTTATGACGGACGAGATTCTCTATCTCTCTTTTTCTCTCTAGAGGTCGAGCTTCTCTCTTTCGCTTGCTGTTCGATTTTTTTTTGTTTAGAGAACGCGCGAGTGCATTGTGTGAGGAGAATGGAGGAGATAGGTTTTTGCCGATGATGTTTCTACTGTGCGCCGCGGCTGCTTTTTTACGTTTCATTTTTAGAAATTGATTAGTTGGCGATGATGGTAATAACGCGCGATGCGTTCTTGGGAGCCTTCTGTTTTTCTTTAGTTTCTTTTTCTTTTAAGGGAGAAAAGGGAAAGTCTGTTTTATTGGGAAGAATCGGCTGGATGATTGTGACGTTTAGTCCAGAAATTGATTTGTAAACGTATGAACCTATGATCAGGTTATTTTAAGTAACAAACACACCTGCAGAAAAGTATTTAATAAAAATAGTGCACCATTCATAATTGTTTCTCTCGCACTTTCCGAGCTCTTAACAAAAACGATAACCAAAACAACACGTGTACAAGCACAATCCCTGCGCTCTCGAGCCACTCTCGGGGCAAAACGTTCGTTTTGAAAAGTAATTAAATAACGCCTCTAACCTCAGCGGCTCCATAAATCCCGACAATCTCGCGCGCGATAAGCCTTTAATTATTCATCAAAATTTTCCCGAGGCGAGTGTTCGACACGAATAATTAGTGTAGCGCAGGATCGCCGCTAATTTTTTTTTACCCTAACTCAATGCTGCTCTCCCCTAAAGAGAGAAAGAGCCAGAAGCGCGCGCATAAATAAGCGGCTAATGCAGGGCCCCAAAGCTTATCTAAACCCGCGGCTCTGTCGAATCGATAAGACGCATCCTCACGGCGGCGAGTACAAATCGCTCTCGGATCTCCAGCTCCCGCGCATAAATTATCCATAACCGCGGACGAATCCCGCGCCTGACGCAGCCGCGAGGCCGTAAATTTTAATTAAAAAGCCAAGCGCCGCTGCCTGCCGCGCTCATCTTTTCGCCAAATAATGGCAAAAGTAAACAAAAAAAGGAGGGAAAGAATGCAGCCAAGAAAATGTCCATTCTTTTCCCAAGCGTCTTTCGCATACCGGCCGCTATGTATATGTACGCATGTCCCTATACATGTATAAGTGCATGCGCAGAGCTGCAACTATATAGCCAAGCAAGGGTTGGCTGCGCGGCGTTTCCGTGTCAGGCGATAATTACCGGCGGGCCGCGTATCGATCGGGAAAAAGAGCCGGCGCTGCCCAAGAGAGAGAGAGAGGTGAAACTCTCTCTCGCTCTCTCTCTCTTGGATGATGAAGAGGCTGCTGTGGCCGAGGCGACATGCGCGCAAGCGGCTGCATAGCGTGTATATATACGCGGATGTGTACTCTTCTAGGCTGGTATATACACGTGCGGCGTCGAGTTGCGCGCGGCCGATAATGCCGCTAGCTAGAGAGAGAGAGTTTCCGAAATGTTGCCGAGGGCCTCGGTGAGGGGTAGCGTTGAAAAATGAAGATCGAACGGTGGATATGCCGGGAGTGCAGGGCAGTTGTCTGGATTGTTTCGGACATTCTTGGATTTTGGTTGCGAGGGTTTTCGGTGTTGGTGCGTTTTAATGTAGATATGTGTTATTGGATTTTGTGCGGACTGGTCTGATGATTTTGTGGATATAATAGTGATGCTAAAAAGTTGAATTAACAGTTAAGAATTACAAAATAATGGTTCTTACTGAGCGGCGGGCGTATCACAAAGCCGAAGGAAAAAAATTGTTTCGGTAACGGTAAGAATTACTGAATCATGTTTAGGTGTGGAATTACATAGCTTCGATAAAAACATCGGGGAATATAAACAGCAATTAAAGGATAGAAAACCCAGAGAATGACAAGTTAAAAGGACAAAGAGAAACTGCTGGAAAAACCGACGACTGCCGGAGTATTCTGTAAAGTTTTTTCCAATCCCCGCTGTACGAATAACCGTACAGTCTCGTTTTTCTCTCCCTCCGTCTCGTTGATCTCTGATCATTCGGCTCTTCTCCTTTTTATTACCGTCGCCTCACTTTTCATCGCTAATGACCACACTGCTAACAAAAAGCTGTAAGCAACATTAAACAAAATCCACGTAACAACGAGCCATCTATATTTCAATCCCAACCTACCGAAACTAACCCTCTATATCAATATTTCGCAAAAATCCGTAACGCGCACGAAGCGACGAATTAATTTGCCCGCGCCTAATTAAAAGGCCCGCGGGCAATAATTTTTAGAGCAGCTGCTCTCGCGCAGACTGGCGCAGTCCCAGCGCGGCGCATAATAAATATTCCCCGAAAGTGCCCGATTTTTGCAGCTCGAATTACCTCGATTGCATTTCTGCGTATAAAATCCACCATCCCTCCTCTCTACACGTGCGCGCATCTTCCAGCGACGTCGGCAGTCCCCGGAACCACAGCGATAATTCAGACGAATTTTTCTTGCGGTCAGCGGCGCCGGCTGCGAGCACTCGCTGCTCTACCTTTGTCGGTGCGCGTGTGCTGCAGTATATGTGTGTGTGTGTGTGTGTTGGAGCCCGCGCGAGACTGGATATTCGATCCGGCGTTTTGCTCGCGAAGCCGCAGAAAAAAATAAGCGGCGGCGCGTGAGCGCCGCTTTTTCAGATATCGGATGCCCGCGCGCGCGTCGAGGAGGAAATGCGCTTTCGGCTTTGAAGGATGGCCAGGTTGGGCGTACGGGTGTGAGTGAGTTTATGCGGGTTTTAGTTGGGGATGGGCTGGAAAGGGGTTTAAGCTTTTGTGCAGAGATGTCGTATTGGTTTCGATGGGGGATATTCTGTGACGGTTGTCGATGTTCTTTGGTTTCTGTCGGTTTGAAGATGTTTTTAATGAAAACGTCTGGTGCTTGTATATTTAGTATAAAAGGACTATTCGTTGCACAAGCGGGTTTAAAACTTCACCGATTGTATGGAAAAATTTTTAAATATAGACGCCGCTGAGGTAGCGCCGTCTTCTGAGTTGCGTGTAACGACTAATTACTCGCTCTTTCGATCGTCACACGTCGACCAGTCCGCATCTATCTATAGGACTACGTGCGATTCCTGAGGCTAGCTAGCTCATGCGTCTATACTGCAACTTGCTTATAATAAATTCTTTATATACACCTTTAAAGTTATTCAATTTGAATTCCAATTCATATACGCAGATAATAAGAGGAAAGTTATATTTGGCGCCCTACTTAGCGGCACGAGTAATTTGTTGTATGGAATTCTCAATTTTGAATTCCAAGGAACAAACCAACTCGAAGACATCTGCATATTTTTGGATTAAAATTTATTTTACTTTTAGGCTTGAAAGTGAAAGCGCTTTATTAATTTATATATTAGGTTAAGTTGAGCATATCTAGCGGTTAAAAAGTTTCACGCGAGTTTGCTTTCAAAACTGTAATCTTCACGGCATCTAAATAAATAGATAAAATAATTTTATTTCGCCATGCATGGAGAATAACGATCGAATAATAATAACGCGATCGGGTCGACAGCACAACGGATGAAGCCGGACAGCACAACGATCAAGGCGCGATGAATTTGGAACAGGAGAGGATGGAGATCGCCAACAAAAGTGCAAATGGCCGCAAATGGAAGGAAATGCTCTCATCCAATGACAGCAAGCACGCCAACAGCAGCAAGCTCTACAACAATAGCAAGTTTTCCAACAACAGCTAGGGCAGCAGCATCACCTTTAACAAGAACCACAGAGTGAAAATTTACAGGAGGCTCCGCAGCAAGGTAATGCTGTCTTGCCAGTTGCCGACGTCGGTGTTGTTATAAATCATATAAGTAATTTACAAATCGACATGAAACTTCCGAAGTTTAGAGAGACTGAGAAAAATCTAGTAGAGTTTACAGAAGAATACGAAAATTATTGTAGAATAAAAATGATAAGTGATGTAGATAAACCGCTTTTGGTAAAATAGTTAGCTCTGTTAAAAAGGAGATTCGCCTATTTTTAGGGGAAAACCCCCGCCTGACTCCGTCTGTAAAAAAAAAGCAAAAAAAGATATTACTTTTTTGGAAAATTTCTGTAAATTATATATCTAGGAAAGTTAGCGAAATATTTTTTTGTGATTAGGTAAGATTAGAACATGTACTCTTTATATCGTATCAAATCACTCCAGCATTATAAACCATACCCACTTTCTATCCATGAAACAAGTAAAACCTTATTTCCTAGATCAATACTCTCCTCGCTCTCCTATATAAACAAGCCCACGTAAAAACGAATCCAAAAGCAAATACAGCAGCTCGTTCCTAATAAATACGTACAGATCAGGCGTCGCTCTTACTGCACAAAAAGCATCCCAAGAATTCCTCGTCATCGCGCCGCCAGAGAAAGAAAATCGTTCTATATAAACCAAAAAAACCCAGATACACCGAAGGAATCCAAGAATACCGTATCCAAGAGAAAAAAAAACGTTGCCACCGAGAAAAGAAATCATCCCGAGGAAGGCGCTTTAAGGCACAAACGCAAGAAACGGGAAGGAGGCGCTTTGATTTTCCCGATGACGATAACGCAACCATCAGCATAGGCGGAAGAACTAAACGGCTGTTTATAATAATATCGAAGCCATTACACAGAGTGGTACAGATTTGCGTCATTGCTCTCGCACGCGCTTTCTTTTTCTCCATGGCAAAGAGGTACTTTTTACGAATCCTTACGTGCGGTTTCCTTGAGGAGTCGTGCCGCACTGCTGGCTCTGCTGTGCCGGGACAACGCGGCAAGCTGAACGCGTGGCTAATCTCCCCCCGGCGCGTGTTCTTTGGGCGTTATTACCGGCTTAAGTAATTGAGAAGTCAGCGCTTCTTGACGTTGCGACTGGGTACTTGCTGAGGTGACTGTAGTGGTTGAGTGGGGAGTGATTTTGAGATGATGGCTTTGTTTTTCGGTGATGGTGGTGTTGTGAGATTTTTGATTGCGGATTTATTGAGTTGTGATGAATGTTTGTGTTTGATTTGTCGTTAGAGGTAGAAAAATGTTTTACTTAGTAAGAGGACGAATGTTTCTTAAGCATGTTATGATATAGTTATTTAGTATTTTTCAATGAAATACATTAGCAAATTGTATGGGTTGGTCGAGTTAACTACAAACGTCACCTATGTTTTCTAGATAGCTAGCTGCTATTTGGATCTGGTGTAATTAAATTTATATAATTATATATGTTCATTTAAAATCGTCAACTTTATACTTAATCTGATAATGAAAAACCATAGACTAACCATAATTTAAAAAACAGGCACATTTTATTATATTCGAATAATTATAATAACTAAACCAAAAGCTTTTCAAAATAATTCATAATAAAGAAACAGATTTCTAAATTGTTAAACTAATCATCATCTGCAATAAATAATTAGAAAATTTTTAAGACAAAAAAAATTTCACCAAACATAATCTCAATCTAAAATTACAACAATGCAAGTCTTCCACGCAAATAATAGCTCATCCATTGCGATCACCGTTATACAGTTCGCTCACATTCACTTATCCCTCAATTCTACCGATACGCTCCCACCACAGAAAGCAGACGAAACAACTCGCTGCATATCTCGATCACTCCTCGCGCACCTTCAACAAAGAAAAAAAAAACGAAAAAAAATTCGCAAAAAAAGTCAAGTCGCATTGCTCGACGCTGGATATCTGTCGCACGCGGCGAGCGCGTTCGTCATTGCATAACTTCAATGAGGCATTTAATCGGTACGATTAGTTCAGCCTTCAGCGAATCGCACAGGTTTTCGAGTCAATTTTTTCATTGAGCGGATTTAAGCGCTGCACGTCGGTAGTAGCTGTCGTTGCATCAGACCGCGGCACGCACGACGCGGCTTTTGTCAGCGCTTCATTATTACTAAACGCTCTCCGCGTCGATCGTTTATCCCGGCAAAAAGAGCCTGTTATTGAATCTTTTGACTTGTGCGATTAATTCTATATTATAAAAATTGACGTTTGCGTATATCGTTATAAATTTTTTACAGACTTGATCCGTATTCCCACGTCTCAGCGTGAAATAAAAAAAATTAAAAAAAAGAATAGATAGAGCTGGCGCAGGAAGTCGAAAAAGGCCAGTAAAGTAGCGAGAGAGAGAGAGAGAGAGAAAGAAAGTAACAAAAGTAGAAAAGGGCGGCCGGCGAAAGGAATTAGCCGTTGGCGTGGAGATAAGAATAAGGTCCGCTCCACTCTCTTAGGGCGCGCTTTTATCGCCCTCTCTCCGAGACGTTAGAACGAACGAAGAAACTCGAGCGCGCGCGCGAGGGCGCGATCTTTATCACCTTGGCGTAATTGCATCCATGCCCGTGTGCGCCACATTTGTTGGAAACGTATAAACACGGGAGAGGGCCTCGTGATAAAGCGGCGTTTTTCGATTCTGCTGCGTTTCTCTTGATTTCGAAACGGATTTTGCCTTTTTTTACATTATTATAGAGTTTCTATTATTAACTCGAAAATTGAACGTGCTTATTATTTTTTTCATAATGATGTTAATTAAGGTACGAAAATAAAAGCGCAATTAAAGCAAGCCGCTCGATGACTAACGATGCAGCTCGCGCGAAAACAGTAATCCAGCCGTTTTTGCATATAAGGTCAAGCCTAATTCTTCGGCGCGCACGAAAATAGGAAAGAAGAAAGAAAAATACAACAATACTGGCTTCCATCGAGGCGCGTCGGCGGCTAACGAGTCGGGCCTCAATTATATTAATTAATTTGCCCACGATCCATTCAGCAAGCCAAGCAGCCTTAGCTCAGCAGCCAAAAGCTTCAGCCAAGGCTGCGATGGCCAACTTTTTAATTGATCCGCCCTTTTCCGTTCCCGTTTCCCTCTAAAAGCGGAAAAAAGGCACTTCTTCATCCTCGCGAAAAAAGAAAATAGACGCCGCGTTTCCCCGGTAATGATGGATTTTTACAACAAGAGAAGAGCCGATACACGCATCACGTGGGAGTCGCGGCCCTGGGCTGTAATTCAATGCGCTATTAGCCGTTTAATTACGAAATTGTGCATAGATTAATTGGCTCCCGCGTAATGCCCTCCCTCCGCTTTCATACGATATAATAAAGCCGTGCGCGCGCGCAGAAGCCAGCCAAAAGAATGTATCGTTATATTAATATTTATTTCTCAGTGTTGTTTTCGCGCTCTCGTGCCCGTTTCTCTCTGCACTCTAAATACCCGCGCGCTTACTAAAGCTGGATCATCGCATGATCTTATTATTACAGGCGCTGCCGTGGCAAGTGTGAAAAGAAATACGCCCACGCTGTGTTTTATGGATAAGGGGCAGAGCGAGTTTATTGAAAGTTTCGCCGTGCGCTGCAGCGATGATTTAGGTAAATCCGCGGAAGCTGCTAGCGCATCGAGTTATGAATTATTCGAGCGCTGGTTGTGTGCGTTAATGTGAGTCCGGTGAGCGAGACGAGTCATTAGGTACGACAACGGTAGGATGATTATGAGGCGAGTTGTTGGCTGTGTTGGTGGAATGAGTAAATTGGATGCTTTTTGTAAAGGATGCGTTTTAATTGGGAATTTGGTTTTGCATGTTTATGATTTCTTTTGAAATTATTTTAAAATTTTGATGGAATAGTTTCAATGTATAATTAATAATATAGTTTTGGATGATGCGGTGCAAGTAAATAATGCATTGTAAAAAAATTTTATATGGTCGTTACACAATGACCAAGCCGCACAAATTTAAATAATTATTTCATCCCAACAGCAAGCATCAAATCCAACTCTCAGCCATTTTCCCCCAAACCTCACCAATAATACGCATTAAATAAACATACCAAACAACAAAACAAGCACACACTAACCAAGCACAAAAAACATTTCAATACTCAAACTCTCACAGAAGGGGGAGCCTCTCTCCGCAATCAAAACTCTCACCCAGCTCCCATCCACAATTTGAATAGCAAACCAAATTCGCAACATTAGAAATCAGCCTAGCACACATCTCCTCATTATATTCTCTCCTCACCTATAACACACACACATACAAATCTGCAGCAGCGCAATTGTGGCGATCGCACAGCTGGCCCTCGATTTCTCTCTCTCTCTCTCTCTCCTGATTTATCCGCCGCTTTTTATCCCATCCAGCCGCGCGCGAGTGCCGATGTTGCTACAAGAGTATAGCATACGCTTGGCTTTTTGTGCGAGCGAGCGAGCTCCTTTGACGCGTCGCTATTAGTTATGCAGGGACGCGCGAGCAGCCATTGGTCGGGAGCAGAGCGATGAAATCCGCGTGTGTCACAGGGGGTGGGGGGTTCCGGGGACGCTGAAAACTGATGATTGGACGGGTCGGCCGAGTTGGTTTCTGCGGAATTGGCTGGATCATCGCTGGGTGGGACTGTGAGCTTTTCGTTTTTCATTAAAATGCCGGGGATTGTTGGATTTTGTTGTATAAGCGCTGGTGCATCGCTGTGGAATGGTTTTGTTGGGATGATCTGGCTGATGGATTGGGTATTTTATGTTTGGATGAATTTTGGGTGCGGATGGTTATGGTTTACGTGAATGATTAGATTTAGAGCGAGGTTAGAGACCTGGAGAACATGGATTTATAGAAGAGGAATATTATTTTATAATTAATCCGAATAAATATTCTAACGACGCTATGCGCATGCAAATCGTGGAACGCTTCTATACGCACCTGAAGCGTATTATTATTATGAAAATAAGTATGAAGAACAATTACATGCAATTATAAAACCAAGGCATCCGCTTTTTATTATACAACTCATTTTTTTACAAAAGACGCGGACAACATAAAGCCCCCACTGATAGAATCTCTCCTGATCCAAATACGTTTTTTCTGATTACGTAAAAGTTAATTGGCCCCTAAAACACGGCAAAGGTTTTTCTTTTCAAAAGATTTCACAATGACCATTTTTCCTGAATTAAATTACCTGAAATACACGTTTCCAATAACCGTGCACCTCCACAATAACCAGCGCATTGCAAGCAGCGCGATTGATAAATGCGCGGAAACCTCAATGCAAATCTTTAGCGCTCGATACGAGAGATAAAAACGTCGATATATAACCGCAAAGTAATCCCCGAGAGCCAGCGCAATCGGTGTACTTGCACTCATAATAAGAAGCCGGCATTGCGAAAATGTTTTAAAGTTAAATAATCGCGACAAAGAGTCGAGCTGGGTAAAAAGTGGGGCTCGCGAGGTCCGACGGTTCGCTGCGAGCCGGGGCTATATATATACGCACTGGTATGGGAAATTAATTGAAAGCGCAACTCTGGGCGCGCCCTTTCTTTACGTGTTTGGTGAAGAGGAGGAGGAGGAGGAGGAGAGAGAGGAGAGGGAAAGGAAAATGTAAGAGACGTCGTTGGTGTAATTCCTGGTAATTAATAATCTGCAACAAGTAATATTAAAGCAAGGCGTAATCCGACGGAGCGAGAGCGGTGTTCTTAATTCTGGTTAATTAATTCAAAGACAAACAAGAAGGATTAAGTCAGGGCGCTTACTTTTTGTCGGTATCTGGAAATCTGATTTTTTTTTCTCGAGGAATTGTATTGTGGTCATTTAAGTTGATTATATTATCGGAAGAATTAGATTGTGTATTACTGTATTTTAAAAATTTCTGATTCTACTTTGAAGAAATAGAAGAATAAATAAAATCGGATTTTTTACATAGAAATCATCAATTCACTAAAACATAAAATCATTCATTTAAACTAAATTAGACATTCATAAAATTTTTGTAAAATAATTACTATACCCTATACCTATCAAGAAATAAAACTAGCTTCAAACCAACAAAACTTCTGTTCCAGCACCTTTCACAAAAAAACCCCGTCGTTCCAACCACCGCTCGACTATAACGAAAATAAAAAACCAAACCACATCGGAAAACGACGCTTCCGCGCTCGTCACGCATGAAAGGAATCTCGGCTCGCGCGAAACGTTACACGGGCGCGCCAAAAATCCGCTGCTGAAGCTGCAGCTCCAAAGGGCCCTGCTATACATATATAGCTCCACAGCCCTCGCACACATACATAGACTCAGAGCCGCCAAGAAGAGAGCATAGGGAGGAGGACAGGAGAAAATGAAGAGGGAAGATGGAAGGGCCCCTCGGCTATAATCACGGGCCGCTCGGCTCTCTCTCTCTCTCTTACTTCGTTCGTTCGCGGCGAGAGAGAAAGCAGAAGAGATACAAATGCAAGTCATCGCGGTGTATTGTATTGCAATGGCGCCAGGCTCCCGTTCTGCAGCCGATCTTTCCTTTTTCTCTCTCTCTCTCTTACGCTCGCGCGTCTCTCTTTCGCGCTCTTTCTACAATGCGCTCTCTTAGCCATGGATGCGTATAGCGTAAAGTCTGTGACGCATTGCGTTTTGGCCGGGGCTTTGTGAGCCGAGAGTTTTCTGTTCTTGTTTTTTAGCTGTTCCGCTGCCGGTGCGTATTGTTGGGTGTTGCTTTCGATCGGTTCCGTTTTTTTTAATTTGCCGCTTTGTTGTGTTTATTTGGTGAGATGCTTTTAATTACATTCGTATATAGAAATACGTTTTCGCCGTTGCGACTGCTTTAAAAAACTGGAGAATCAGCGAACATTTTTTCCAACGCCATTCAATGCAACCCGCTAGAAAATTCCCCCAAATTACCCAGCGCAAACAGCCATAGCAACCAGCAATAAATCGCTATCAATCAATCAATCGAAAATCTCCCTCCCCTCCGATAATTCCTCTCGCATCTCTCGCCTCCTCTATACATCCACCTTCTCCACCTTCTCCTCCCTCCCATCGATACACATCCAGCCTCGCAGCATCCTCCTGTATTCACCTCTCCTCGCGTGCTGCTCCTCGCTGGCGAGTATAGATTTTATCCGGCGCGGAACAAATGGAAACGTTACTCGACTTCCGATCGACTCTACCGATCCTCGCTCGATTGTTACAAGCCTCGAACGAGCGAGGCTCGCCCTGGGAATGTGTAAATTGTCTGCGTGTCTCTTGTGGCGTGCGTTGAACCAGAGCGTTGCATGCGAGCGCTGCTTTTTTTTTCGAGCGGGTGGGCAAGGAATGGGAAGAGAGAGCCGACTTTGAGAGAGAGAGAGTTGAGGATTGGAGAACGATTATGCGTTCGTTATCGGTATTTATGGCCGAGATAGCAAGGGGTTATGTAAGGATCGGGCTAATTCGATGTGTCGGAATTACGTGCGCTGGGGAATCGAGATAGCGTAATGCGAGATTGGCTTCTTTTGGCTTTGCTCATTTGTGGGCGTATTGTTTTGATAAATATTTAGTTTGCCGTGTGTATATTATAATGGTTTTTTTGCTGGTTCGCTGTTTTATTAGATTGATCGAAGTGTTCTGAAGTATATTACGAAACGATAGCAAAATGATATTAAACACATTGCGTAATTGTAATCCAAAAACTCGCCGCAATTTTAATCTATATCTTTAGTTTTAAAATTATACAGCCTAAAAAAACATTAATTAGCACGATCAAATCAATTAAATTTTGCTAACTAATCAGACCCATATCAGGATCAAATTAACAGCCAGAACAATATCAATAATTATCCAACCTCATTAAACCCTAATAATGACCCATTTGATTTTCAACTCGTAAACCATCCAATTTCCAAAACCACGCACACCAACATACCCTCGCTCCTCTACACCAAACCCAGTGCCACGACTGGTTCAGCCACTCGGTCATAAGACGACAAAAAAGGGGGTCGAGGGCTAACCCAGCAGCTATATAGCTAAAGAGCTCGCACGGGCTGTAAAATATCGATCATAGTCGTAGGTGCCAGTGACACACATTATAAAACAGCTGACTCGGGCAAGCGAGACTCCCACCCCCCTCCACCCCCACCCACGTTATCTTGGTCCCTAGCGTCTCGCTCCCTAGGAGAGGACGGACCCTATAGTAGCCCTTCCGTGTGCTGTATCTTTTCCCCCATGTTGTTGGGGTTCGGGATATTGGAGAAGTGGATGTAGGGTTGCTTGGTTTTCTGTGTTGGTTCAATTTGATTTTTTAATTTTGAGATTTTAATAGTTTTTGTTGATATGTAAATTAGGATGAGTGATTTTTTTTTACTCTGTATAAAAGTTTTCAAGTAGTCTAGTAAAAAGTTTTAATTAAAGTACGATCAAGAAATACTCTTCCGGAACGAAGAAAAATCAATTCAAAACTTAATCATCAGGTATACACACTACATTTCATAAAAGACGAAAACATCGTTTCCGTTGCGAAAGAAATCGCAGCCGGCAAATCAGCCTTAATCCGTATCATTTCAGCAACGTTTAATTTTTAACGATCGCGCGCGACGTGACGCAAGCGCCCAGAAATCCTTACATAATTATATGAATCTTATCCAATACACTGTATATAAACAGTCCCTGCCGCTCGGCTCGTTCCCGGAGATTGCAGAAAACGCCGACTTATCAATCCCAGCCGGCTCGCCGTGGACAGCGTGCTATCAAAACATCAGAATACGGCTCTCTGATGCCCCCCACCAAGCGCAGCACGAGACATCAGAGCCGGCCTGGCGTAATTATAACTGATTGAAATTGGAGCGTGCGCGCGCACTCGTAAAATTAATATCCCCGAAACAAACTCGACTCGACGAATGCAAAGAGTAGGGAGGCAGGCGTAGAAAGTCACGTGTGTAAGTGACGGAGATCTCGTGCGTCGTTTAATTAGCGCGTGTAACGAGTTGGAGTGTGTAATAGCGTGCGCGCGCGAGCTGCACACGCGAACAGCCCTTATGAGAAGGGCGAGTCCGTTGGGTGTATGTACCTGTGCGTTAGGTTGAAATTGTGCGGGTACAAATGTAGGAGCACCCCGCGGTAACGCGGGAGTTGGATATGGAGCGACGTGGGTGGGACTAGATTTCGAGCTTTCGCGAGGCCGGCTGATAAGATCGGGCTTGTTGCGGGTGGTGCTTTTTTTGGGAGTAAGGTTGTATAATTTAGTGTACACGGAGTTTGGAGACAGCTTGTTTGAGTGGTTGTCGTCTGAGTTTTTATAGGCTGGGAGTAGTTAGTAGCTTTTGAGTTTGTTAAATTTGCGTCGTAAGTGGGGACGGTATTAAATAGTCAGATTTTTACCGAGCGTGGTAAACCGGTAATGTGGGGTATTTAAGTAGTTTAGTGTAACATTGAAAAAAGCTGCTAAATACGACTCCACTGAACGCGCGTATTAAATTGTCTCTGTATATAGGGAAAAACACATTGTCATCCCATTTTCTACGATCATATTTTTCAAGGTCCGGCAAACTCAGAGCATCCTCGACCTGAATGCTGCCCGGCACTTTAATTAGACGTTTTAAACACGCTAAACGTACTCGACAAAACAGCGCACGCTTTTCCTGAAACTAATCAGGAAAAATACGTAAATCCAAAATTGAATCCCACTTGCAAACCAATAAAACAAAAAGTACCTAATACTCTTCGGAAAAACCAAGTGACTAGAACCAACCAATATAAATCCAGAATGTAAAAATCGGGGGGTGGGAGTAAGGTAAGCACTCACTAAAGAGGGCTAACATGCACGTGCGCTCACATATCGCACGCGAGGCGTACAGTTCGCGCGTGCAAAGAGATGAGAAAGCTCGGGCAATCGGTTTGTTGTTCCCTTCATATACGCTGGCCTTTTCCAGGCCGAGTGAGAGAGAGCGAGAGCTTGGTCTGATATAACGCCCGGATAATAGTCGCGTCGACGAGAGAGCGAGCTTGAGCCGTTTTTGATTGACGCACCGGGACGGCCGGCACGCGAGCTAAATCAACCCTTTTCTTTGCCTCGATTTCTCCGGCTTTAGCTCGAGCGCGCGCGCGCGAGTACAGGAGGCGATAATGCCCAGTCGTTTCAAACGCTGCACACGAGCGCCCTTTCTCGTTGCATCCTTAATGATCGCGCTTTGACTTTGCTATACCCCTGTGTGTGAGTGTATGTACACCCTTTCGCGAGCACGGAAGTTGGATATGGCTAATTTTAGTTGGGCTGCAAGGCTGATGGTTTGGTTGTATGGTTGTGTTTGGAGGATGGTTGGGAATATTGGTTGAATTGTTAGATTTTCATGAGAAGGAATTCGGTCCTAATTACACTTTAACCAGCCTTAACCATTTTTATATTGATAATAAGACAACGTAGGTATATCCCAATCAGGTTTATGATCAGTTTCTTTATCGGCTGCCATTCTGATCGGTTGGATAATCTGGTTTTTCCACGCATCATCAATATCGTAAAATAGTAAGTGCCAATGAACTAAAAGCTCAGAAATTTTAATAAGGATTCTGTCACTATCGTTTTCCGCGAAAATAAAATAAATTGAGATAGATCGGTAACGCCGAACACGAAAAGCGTAATTGACTATTGCGCCCGAGATCGATCGCCGATTTCTTCGATCGACCTTGTCTTGGTTAATGCCTTCCATTAAGGTCAAACGTGCGAGGTAACGCCCCGATCGCAAGCGGCAAGAAACTTGAGTCATTATATACCCCGTAAAGGCGTTTTTTTTTCGGTTAACTTTGCAAATCATGAGTCATTAAGCGATCGGCTTGGCTCGTGCATATTTCCGCTCGTGTTATTCTTTCTCAATTAGATTTGTAATAGGGTTTGGAAAAAATTGATGGAAAGTAATTATATATTGGATATCTTAATATTTTAATACTGTATCTAAATTGTTAAATGGACTACGTATTTAAATTTGAATCGTAGGTCATTCGGATAGGTACCATCTTCATACATTAAATTTCTAAAAAACAATAAATGAGTCTAAAATGTATCTTTATCTTTCAATCGATAAATTTTACTCCTTTAAAATCCAAACAACACACCCTAACAAAACACTCCCCCAATTAAAAATCAAAAAAAAAATTGCATCAACCTTACTTTACTCTTCCTCAGCGT
Organism: Eupelmus azureus; assembly: GCA_030522685.1. Classification (NCBI taxonomy): domain Eukaryota; kingdom Metazoa; phylum Arthropoda; class Insecta; order Hymenoptera; family Eupelmidae; genus Eupelmus; species Eupelmus azureus. The sequence goes on along the minus strand of JAPYZA010008372.1, from coordinate 1,995 downwards.
AGCTCGATATAAACCTAAGGCATACAACAGCACCGGCAATATCGTCGGCGTTTGTTGGCGCGTCGAATCGACAAAGAAATAGAGGCGGCGCGCGAGACAGTTCGCCGAGCACAGCGAATATGTAAATAATACAAACCAAGAGAGAAAGAGAATACTCTCAGCTATATAGGTGTCGAATCGAGCATAGCGTGAGCGCTAGAGAGCCCATAGTCAGGCCGTCCCGGGGGCAAAAACGGCCAATCACAAAGACACAAAGGAAAACAATGGAAAGAGACTCGGTCATTTTTAAAGCGAGCGGAGGAGGTGGGGAGTCGCCGCTCCGCGGCCGAAAAAATACAGCTCGACGCCAAACGAAGAGAGAGAGAGAGAGAGAATAGAAAACGGCGGCGCTTACCGGAGCGTTAAGCGAGCGGTTATAATCAGTTTTTTGGCAGCATTCGTGTTGATTGATGAATCCGTGTCCGGTTTCTTCGATTGCTCTCGGCTCTCTGTGTCTGTGTCCTTTTTCTGGCTCTTATACTTTTTTCCCCAGCGCCGGAGGAGCAAGAGAGCTGTGGCTAATCGGTCGAGCATCGGCCAATCCAAAGAAGCTATTATGGCATCGTTTGGATTGTCGGGTTTGTGTAGCGGCGGCTTAGAAAAGATCGGCTCGTTAATGAAAAATTACGAGAGGCAATATTACGCTTTTATAATCCCCGCTTCTCGGCAATTTTCGTTTCCGCTTCTCGCTCGTTCGCGAGAGAAAATCAAGACTGCGCTCAGCCATCTGCGGCCGCGAGAGGCAAAACGTGTTTTTTTGAATTCACACACGCACCGGTGCATATATATGTGGATGTGCACACGAATGCAAAGCGAGTGGTTTGTTGGTCTGTGGGACGGCTGCTACCGTGTGGAAGAGGCGAGTTTAAGACGCGAAAAAGTAGAGGATACGCCGACTGTCCAAATAATACATCTCGTGAAATATTCTCGAATGTCGAATATTTTGCTGCACGGCTGCAATTGAATCTAATAGCCTGCGTTTACGAAATTCCAGGCGCACCCGAGAAGTGCCCTTACGACTTAACTCCGAGGGAAGCGTAATTTAGGGATCGGCTCTGAGTTAATATTTTACACTTATCTCTTGTGTTTCTGATTATTACTCGGCCCATCTATCATTCCTTTTTCCATTTGCTATCAGTGGCGCGATGGCCTTTTAACATTCGCATATTATTAAATAATTACCAATGGCATCCGCAATAAAAAGTATAGGAGTAGTTCTCTATCCATTTAAAAAATTACTAATTACGCTTTATCTAACGCATGAATATGTATAATTGAGACGTTAGCCGGCGCGCCGGTGGGGGCATTAATTCAACGGAAAGCTCGCGCTCTCGGATCTCGTAAAAGGTAAATTACATCTTCTTTAAATATAAAATATGGAACTACATTCGCGCGCTACGTTTATAATTAAGATTGAGCGCGCAGGCGCACGACGAGCGTATTTACTCTCTCTCTGGCCGCTGAAACTTCTAATCAAAGTCACAAATAAATCACCGTAATTTATGTATCACCGTAAACACATCGCAGAAAGCGCGAGCTTGAGTCGACGAAACCTTTCATCGCGGCTCGTCTTGTGACCGTATAGCTATGTGAGGAGGAAACTAGGCACCGATGAGGATTAATGGGGGAAACGATTGTTGTAGAGAATATAATCAGATTGGAGAGTGGAGCGCTGCTTTGAGTTTGATTGTTAATAGGGTTTAGAAGTAGCGTTCTGTGATGTTTTTATTATGTTAAGTAGTTTTTTCCTTGAGTTGTTGCAAGGAGCAGAGTGTGTATTTATAGATACGTTATGGTCTGTAGTTTTCTATGCGTGCAGTGGGAAAATTTTAAATTCTCCGAGGAATTAATTTATCTCGTGTAGTTATTGTGGAAAAAGTGTGAAATTACAAAGTGCTGAGGATATAGCTTGATCTATTAAGACGATTTAAACATTTGAATATGATATACTTTTTT
>JAPYZA010008365.1:0-15071 GCA_030522685.1 Eupelmus azureus | reverse complement strand
TAACGAAACATACTAGCCTTTCTGGTAGAGATCTAAATGTTTTAGGCAAGGGTGCGAAACCACTTAGTATTCGTCGAAAATTTGTTGAAAAACGTTATAGAAGGACGCCGTTCTGTAGACCGTAAATATATTTTTTTCTTCGTTAGAGCTGTGATAAAGCGATTTAAGAAAGATATTGTTAACAAATTTGTATCATTCTTAGCATCCAGTAAAGATGAATGCACGAAGAAAATTTTCGAAGATGCAGGCTTTACGTTATTGCACTTAATTTCTTTGGAATGGAATGATTTATTAAGTGATTTTCTAAAAGGTGGTAACGATGTTTTCACTGTCTATGAAAATTCCAGGGTAATATATTATGCTTTACATTCAGGAAATCTCAAAATAATAAGTAGGCCTAACATTAATACATTTATCCTGGACGAACATAACAATGATATTTTACACACGCTTATAGATGCTGGAGCAGATATGTTTAATTTCGACGAAAATGGAAACATGAAGTAGCAAATCCATTTATAAATGGGCGATGAAGCAGCGATTAAGGTAATTTTGGTGTATCAGTTCAATTCAAATAAGATAAAGCTGGATTTGCTATGATCTACTATCTAGCAAGAAATACTAACAAAGGTTTGGCAAAATTATTCCAGTCGCATGAGTTCGATGCTAACTTTAAGGACGGCAGTCCAGATGGAAAGGCCCTATTATATACATCCGCAGAGTGTGCCAACATAAATATTGTAAAGATGTTACTAAATAAGGGTAAAGTTAATTGCAAACACTTATCAGGTTGCATTCCATTATTTGAGATCATTAGGTGCGATACAGTCCTGGAGAATTTGGATGGTACAGGATAATGAGTTAAAATGCTGCTCTTTTATGTGGCAGATGTGAACAACTTGAACTACGAAGGAAACAACGTCGACCAAATGGTTGTGCAGTCTCGTATCTCTCAGATTATAAAGCTTATCGTAGAGTACGTAGCCTTGCATGTAGCATATTTGCAAATGACCGGACGAAGAAGACAATTATCGGGGAATCAAATATCACGTGTTTCCATGTATTGATCAATCCCATGGAAAGGGTTGCTGATTACGTTTGAAATAAGAAACTAAGATTGAATTTCAAGAAAAGTATAAAAGGACGGTTTTCCAATAAACACAAAATATTAATAACAATTCATTTGACGAGTTGAATTGAGTAGCAAAATAGAAACAGCAGAAAATGCTATAAGTTCAAAGATTAGTCAGTCGGTTGATGTACACAAAGGAAAAAGCTATCGTCCTAGCTAACATTTTACTTTCGTATCATTTATTCTTGAATTACTATCACGATTCTTATCAATTAATATTTCTGAGAAGCATGCCACTAAAAGGGTCAAAAGACGAACATCGCTTATACGGTAAACTCTATCATTCACATCAAATCTCAGACCCGGACTAACCATTGGGAATTTAGGAGAAGTGTAGATGCGTCGTTTTATTAGTTATTCAAAAATTGTTGTAATATTTAAAAAAATTTATTAACGACTGATGAAGTACTCATTCAGAAGGTAAAGCTACCTCGGGTATAGACCGGAGGAAGAAAGAAGTGCTGATTCATTAAAGTTTGCAAACATAAGAACATTAACTCTAAAACCAGCGTCACACATTCCAAAACATTAATTGTTCACCCGAAAAGTTCGCTCCCGATTCAACGTCAACATCCCAAAACGACTCCGGCTCATCTACACCCATCCTTTCAAAACATCGAGCACGCACCAGCCGTCCCTGACCTCCCACGCATAATCATCGTCCAGGCGCAGAACACGCAGGCAATAATAATCCTCGCGCATACGTTTCAACGTATAATTTCGGCGGCTCCACGAGCCGTCACTAGTCCACAGTAGTCAACGTTTACCCTGGCTCAACACACGCTGGTTCTCGATCTGTCTGGGCTTTACGTGGCTGGACGAGACCCGTGCGCGCGTTTATACAGCTATATACATCGGCTGGGCAATATAGCTGGCGGGGAGTCCCTGACTGGCAGTAGACCTTGATCGCGCCTCTCTGATAGGTGATTGATGCGTCCGGACAGCTGTAATGCACACTCGCAGCGCGATATAATATTTGTTTCGTTAATAGTGTCCTCGTTCCCGGCGCCTTTGCGTGTGGCTGAAGGGTGTACTTGGTGTGTTGTTGCGAGTTTGGATGGTTGGGTTAAGGGATTTTAGAATGATTAATGGAGGGGCGAGGAGGGGTTGATTTGGAAAAAGGTTTGACAGTTACGAGGACTTGAATTGTAATCTTTGAGTTCTAATATGTTGGGAGTGTATTATGACTGATTTGACGTAATTACATGTTAGGACCTTCATTAAAGGAAAAATAGATAAATAAGTAATAGATAAAAAATCAGCTATATTTAAAATTTGTTTTTATCAAAATCACAGTAAATCTTAAAGTTCACATTTTGTTCTTTGTAGAAATGTCTTTACATATTTCATCGAAATAATTGATCAAACAAAACTATTCTTAATCTATTCGATCAATCAGCTATTTGATTTTCGTAAATAACATGTGTATCTATACGAAATTAACCAAATAATTGAATATGATGTCTGACAGATGTCGGGCATACATCGTATGACATGTATATGCCCCGAATATCCAAAGGTCAACGTCAATGTTTGAATCTAAACACGTGCATTTTCTTTTCTTCGGTTTATGAAATCAGTCAAACGTTTCACTATATTCTTTATTAACGATTAAATATGAAGGAATCCATGATAAATTGCGTTTAATTTTCCACGATATGTTGAATATCGAAACGAATTGAAGCTCTTCCCATTGCTTTTGTTTCAACTTCTTTTCATTTTTTCACTGAAAAAATAAACTATTTATCTACTTATCGACAGTGAAGCGTGCGCGCATCCCCGCTGAAGCATTCAGCGCTGACGGCGAAAAATAAAACTTGACGGCCGCGCAAAAAGATCGGAGAGCAAATTTTCTCTCGTTACTCGCGTGCGTCCGGTGTTATTTGCTAGGCCGTGAGAGAAAAACCAGCCGCTTGCGTCCGGCGATAATGAAGGGGGATGCTGCGAGGGGAGAAGGAAGAGGGGAGCGGAGCAGGATACAGCAGGCGAGCGGCCAGCGGGGCGGAGGGGGGGGGCAGAATTTTAATTAACAAAACGCGCCGATAGGCGATGCTTTTAATTGAAACCGCGCGCTCGCGCGCCACCGGACTGACAACCTAATTTTTGCAAGGCGCGCTCGCACGGAAAATCTCGACGAGCATTGAGCCAATCGACATTATTCGCAATTTGCCACTGGCAACGTAAAATATAATAAATTTCGTTCGCGCGGTGCCGCGGCCGCTTCGTAATAGATTTTGAGTTATTAAATCTGTTTCGTTAGGAGGACAGAATAAACAGTGCAGGAAGAAAATACTTCGGTTTTGAGCGCATCGTTATCGCGAAAACTTTGTGAATTCACTTATGCTTTGAAAGTTCGATTTGAAAATGCGTTGCCAAATATTAAAAATACGTTTATTTATGCACTACTATTATCTAACTTGTATTATGTAGACTAGTTTATATTAATTTATGCGTTTACGCAAGAGTATAATAGAAAATAATTACGTGAAATTTCTTTTCTTTTAATATTTCTGTTTTTTGTTGTATAAAATAGTTTCTTGACAAATACTTTGAGTAAAATATTTGAAATGTAGATTTGTATATTTATATCTAATTTTTACCATTACACTTTTAATGATTTAAAAATATGAAATGACGCTTACTATACACATACGAAAACAGTACTATTTTATAGAGAAAGTTGATGGGAATTTGCGAGTATATCTGATAAATTGGCATCATCACTTATTTAAAGAAGGGGATGATTCCAAAATCATTATACATGTATATATCTTCTATTCACAGCTTTTAAAGATAGTACATCACCTTAAAAACTCTATAGTAGCTACAGTTACCGACAAATAATTCATTTTTAAAAAATATGTCTTCTTATATATACTTCTATTATATTTATAACAACTCAGGAAGTCAGGTATCCTTATGATTTCCTTAAATAAAACCTATTTCTATCGTGAACATCAAGCAATTATAGAACCTTACAATCAAAGTGAGTGTCGCATAGCAGCATCTTTATACTAATCAATGCCCACCCTGCAGCCGAGCGAGTCGATTTAATTTCTATTCTTCTTCTTAACTTCCACATAGATAGGGGGATTGAAGTCCGCGGCGATTCTAGCTTGATATTCTCCGCGAGGCTCTCCGATTGACTGTCGAGGCGAGCTCTCAGCGAAAGCGACGCGCATCCGGTTTCACGTCAGAAATGATGGATCACGGATAAATGAAGAATATTGACTAGAAATGTTTGATATATTAAAAAGCTTCTGGCGCGTCGCTCTGAAACTCTCTTATCGGCGCCTTATATTGAAACGAGACACCAGCCGGCGGCGGATAGGCCCCCCCTTCTTTTTTCTCGATCGAGAGCCGCTTCGTGCCAATATGCATTGTTTTCGATTTCAGGTGCTTTTTTCAGGGCAAACTCCGTATCATGGAACGGTACCTAGATTCTTCGATAAACTTTGCTTTCGTCGGTGTACGCCGAGTAAGCTGATTTGTGTGCCGAGCTGCGTTTGAAAGAGCGCTGGCCGCTTAGCGGTAATAGGCTTTTACGAAATGAGGTGAATCTCGGAAATTGTTTATTAAATCGATTTTACTTCGATTGTTTTACTTTGTTGTAGCGCTGCAGCAATGAAAGCTAAGAGTTCTTCGAGTCATTTCTTTTTTTGTAATACTTTTTATAGGAAATTATATTTAAATCATTTTCCTACGAAAATGTTCATAAAGATTTGTATTGTACGCAAACAGATCTCTACATTCAAGTATAAAGATTTTTTTATATGTGATACCATCATAATTACTCAAACGATATCATAGAGTGTTTCTTCTTGAAATCACGATAAAAAAATTCTAAACAAATGAAATATTGTCAATACATAATATCAACAATAACAATATAACAATCATAATAATAATAAATTGCACGCAACGATAAATTCATTTAAACAAAGAAAAGTACCTAATTCTCCCCCGCCAGCCAAACGGTCGCCCGAACCAACAGATCCCTCAGTCGGCATCCAAAGAAAAGCCAGCCGTTCATTCACTTTTTCTACAGCCAGAAGCCAGAGCTCGCAGCCGGGATCCCCCCGAAAATTTGTCCAATTCACCGTATTTTGTGTAGCTAACCCTCTTAACGCCGCTAAGACTCCAGCGCCGCGCGCATTCTCCTTTTTTCGGCCCCTCCACCTCCTTCCGGCTCTCCACGCCAGCAGCTCCTATATACCTTCGTTAATGAAGATTTCGGCTTGGCGCGGGCGCGAAGCCAACCACCCGAGCCACACACGAAGATCAAATTGATTGGGCCGTGTGTACGTGTGTGCACGTGTCTGGCTGTGTGAGTCTGGCGCCTCGATCTAGGCGAAAGAAAGGGATCCTTTATCCGCAGAACCGCGAGAGACTGCGAAACAGTCCCGGGGGTGTATCCGAAAAATTGCGCCCAACTACTTATCCCCTCGGAGTCGGCGCGAGCGCGAAACGAGCCGGGAAAACCAGAGCTCGGCAAGAGCAGTGGAAGATTAGGCGGTACGTGGAGAGCAGATGAAAAAGACGAGAGGAGCCGAGATGAAGATGGAAAAAGAGAGAGTGGGGTATTGGGTAAGCAGCCGGGAGATGCGCGATTTGATGTGCTTATTTCTTTCTCCCCGGCTGAATTCTAATCTAGATAATAGTTTTTTTCTCAGGGATGATGTAGGTTCAAATTTTGATGGCAAATCTAAGAAAATAAGTTTCTATAAATATTTTTATATATATTCAAATTTCTTAGAAATCATTAATATGATTACTTAATTTCATTTGTTTAACAATCTACAATTAAAATTAATTTTTTTACATTTTGCACAATATACTTAAATTTTATTTCGATATTAAATTACCTGAATATTATTTATTATAATTTTACTGAAAGTGGAATGAAAGTAGATTATTGGTTACATAGCAAATGAAAATTGATAAATTACTTAAAAAATTTATTTTAATTTTATCTTTTATTATTGTAGAATTAAGGTCAAATCATTAAAAATCTTCAACAGCCATAAAAATAAAAATATTTACAAAAAAAATTTAGTTACAAAAAGTCTAGATATTATCGCTATTGTGATTCAAATATAGAATGAAAGTATTTGTAAAACTCTATTTACAATACACAATTTTTATAGACAAGGGAAAATAAAATCAAGTCAATAAAGCGTAAATAAATAAGCGAATCTATGATATAAACGAGAAAAATAAAGTACAATATTTTAAGAAAATAAACAAGTAAATTTAAAATTACCAGTAACATTGAACAAGGCCATTGAAACATAAAATGTTGAAGAAGACGGACAGATTGAGCGCGCTTGGTAGCCAAAAATCGAGCTTTTCCCGAGGCCAGGAAGCAAGAAGGGGGAATGCAAGAGAGAGAGGGAGAAAGCAAGATAGAGAGAGAGAGAGAGAGAAAAGAGCTCGCGGTGGTTGAGCTTTCGTTCTCTCTCCTTCCTGTTGGCGTTGGTCGGGTTAATCAGTCGTAAATGGGATCAACGAGGAAGCTCGGCTGCGCGCTAGTTGGGGACGTATCTAGCCCCGTAGTTGTAGTGGCAGCGTCAGGGCACACGAAGCACTCTAGTATACTCACCCACACAACCACACCCACCCACACAAGACACAGCCAGTGGTTCACGCGCGTCGGTATATACGTGCCTGAGCGCCATCGGAAGCGATATCTGGCTCGCTCGGCGCGGGGAAACGTACGTTTCGGCGTAATCTTGAGGGTGGGCCGTGTGCGCGCGCGCGCGGCCGCGAACCCGCGCGCACACGAGGCTGTTAGACGTTTTTTTATGGACAGCGCTAAAACCCCGGCGGGCTCTGCTACTTCCTCGCCTCGGTGTGGAGGGAAAAAAAGTTGCCCGCCAGACTATAGAGGGGTGAGTCGGTGCGAAAAGGAAAAGAAGGCGCAAGTGAAAGCGAGGAGCCAGGCCGGGGCAACGTCTCGGGAAAACAGCCAAGCCGGCAAGATTGCCTCTTTCCTAATTTATAACTAGGCGAGGCTGGCCTTAACAATTTACGCCTCGTCCTATATACCCTTTTTGCCCGGCAAGCACCGAGACTAGAGAGCTTGCGCGCGCAAGCTCAAGCTCGCTAGACGACCTACGACGTCCAGGACTGTTACGCTGTCGAGACACAAGATTGGCCCCTCCAGCCTCTCTCTCTCTCTTCTTCCTTCCTCTATCCTTCTCTCTCTCTCCTTCTCGTTGTCTCCACGCTTCGCCCCCGTACTAACTCACTTCCGCAGCCGCGTGGGCGGGGGCTCTGCTGGCTCCCAACTTTCATCCCGCGTCGAATTCCTAGGCGAAAGATTTACGTCGTCCCGTCAGCAGAGACGGCATCAGACGACTTCGCGCGGCTCCCTCGCTATCTCTGGGTATTACACGCGCAGCAACGATGCCACTCGATGAGATCGTCGCTCTTGCGATGCGTAGATTTTGAGAGGGCATGGGGAATCGGATGCGGATTAATCCAACTCGTCGCGGTTGTTGCCTTGACGTCGTCGGGATCGATGACTTGGGGAGCGGACGTTTTTACGGATGATGTGGATCTTGGATTTGCTGCGGGTGTTTAGGAAATAAATTGATGTTTCGTTTGATTTTGATGCGTAACGGTGCGTGGAATCTAGAAAGATTTAATTTTCGTTGATGAAGAAATTTTAATTGTGAAATAAAAGGTGGTGTAAAATTTATGATAGTTTCATTATTAATGTATTTTTCTAAAGTAGAAGTCCAAAGACTAGTCATTAAACTTATTTTAAGCTTTTAATAAATTATCTATAGATCTAGTAGTTGGACATGCGCCATTAGCTTAAATAATATAATACAATGTTATACATTTACGATCATAGTACTATTACTTTTCCAATTGCAAAATCTATAATTTCTTACTTGATTATTTTACATTTCTTATTCAAATACACCTGATAGTATGCTATTGAAAGAAAATTAAAGTTTAAAAAAAAGTAATAATTAACAAGTGTGAAATGGAAATTCTCGATCATACAAATTGTTTGATTGACTTTCGGATACTGCAAGTAACACATTTTAAAACATGTAAAAACTTTGGAAATCTATTTAAATTTAGTGAATACTCGAAAGCGCGGAAATTAAATTTCCTCGGTGGGAGCCTTCGCTGACTCGATTTTCACCTTTCGTTAAATTTCCAACCGGTAAACGATCGATAAATGCATTATTCAAATTCCCGTCCTTTTATTTGTCGATGACTGCCATTTGTGGAATTCGACGTCGTCATATTTAATACATGACCGCGAGAGGACGAGAGAGACTGGAGATAGAGAGAGAGACAGAGAGAGGAAGAGAGGGAGTGGTGGGACGATCGGCATTCTTCGATCGGAAGTCAACTCCTATGAGACTTCTAGAATCCGCACAGCACGAGAGATATAGAAAAAGAAAGGTGGAATACTAGAGACAGTGCAAAAGATTAAACGGAAAGGTAAAATGAAAAAAAATGAATATCTGACTAAAAACGGAACATACATATTAAAAATGATGAAAACGACATTAAATGATTAATATAGTCGATTATTGTGTTAGAAAATAATATGAAATAATATTTTCTAATGTTTTTTAATTATTTCTTTGCCAGGGTAAGTTTTTAGAATATTTATCATTCTAAAAACAATAAACCTATGCTGGAGTAAAATTTATATCATCCATGTACATATGATTGCACTTTTATATAAAATAGTATATCATCAAATAATGTGACAACAAATTATAATAACATAGATTAATTCAAGTGTTATTAGTTTTTATTATTTACGATAAATCCTAAGAGTGACGATTTGAATAAACCGCCATCCTTGAATTATGTAAGACAATTAGGAGAAAAAGTATCACGAAGCTCTTTCAGTTTCTAACAAGGTATAAACTAATTGAACCTCTCCGGTAATTATCATATTTTTTATTCAATGAAGCATGACCATAAATTGAAAACCATTATATTATAAAATGCACAAATAAAGAAAAACTAAATTCCACAAGAAATCAAATCAACATTCACAGCGACCACAAAACTGTATCGATAGAAAACCCACACAAAAGCATACACAATAATCAACGCGAAACCCTCGTTTGGAAAGTACCTCAATTTTATAGAAATATCCCTAAGTACACCAAAGTAGCTCAGATAAAGTTCTCCCAGTACGAATCCTCCCCTGTTTATTGAATTAAGCTCGAGCCGAAAGAAAGGATCTTCTCTTGCCCTTCTTTTTCGAAAAAAAAAAGAAGAAATAGAGACGAGCCCATCTCTCCTTCTCCCCACGCAAGCGTACTGCTACCCGCGAGTAAAACATGCGCGCCAATCGTGATAGATATAAAAAAAGAGCGGCTTCGAGGGGCGCGCGCAGACGTGCGCGCATATATATCCGAATTGCAAATTTCATTTTCTTAATGGAGCTTCAAGTACCGGGCTATAAGCGGCTTTCCCCTATACATCTGCATACCTACATCCCCGCACGCGCGTCGAGTGAGAAAAAAATAGTAGTACCAACGTACGAAACACAGGCTCTAGTATAAAAATGTTTCATCTTCCCACCCGGAAAGCTCGCAAAGCTCTCTGGCCGAGGCTAAACCCGTATGAGCGCGTGCACACCGCAACGGGCGCGCGTATTCGAAACAAAATTGAAATTAATAATTTCCAGCGCGCGAGCTCGACTCGCGGCGAATTAGCGAGCCGATACAATGAGCAATTTGCGAAAATTGACAAGGGGTAGGCGCTCGCCCGTGCCGCTGCAGCGCGGACTTTTCGTACGTATATATATGTGTGTATATACGCTCGTTTGCGAGAGCGGACTGGCCGCCTGTAAATCCCAAATTGCTGCGCTCGATCATTTGTTATTAATTGCAGTTCAACGCGGAGAGAGAACAGATTGTTGATATTAGGGTTCGAGCGGGGCTTTTTTTTCTGCCTCTCTGCGGGCTGGCCGAATCGATGTGCACGGATTGGGCGATATCGAGGCATTTATAAGTTATACGCTCTTTTTGGGCGAAATAAGCGTATACGGGAGAGCACAGAGGGATAGTTTTACATTGTAAATCAGGATGGACCATTGATGTATAGCGTTTTTCTTCTTTTTTTTGGAAAATATCAATGTATCAAACGCGTGTATTTAAAAGTAAAATTAAAATCAATATTTCACGCAATAAAAACACGTGATAGAATAGTGCCATGCAAATTCATGCGAATATTGCGGGGCTATTTAGAAAAAAAAAGTTGTTGAAATTCAAAAATATATAAAGCTGCGAAACTTGGATTAGCATGAATATTTAAAGATTCGTTGCCGCGTATTATTGACTTTTAGGTTTATTCAACAAAAAGTCAGCCTTTAAATTATTCTTCTGAAGCCATTTCTATTTACCATGAAGTATTCATATATCTTACTCCAAATGCTTTAATAGTTTATACTAACACTTCTCGTCATATTAAATTTGATTATAAAATAACTGATGAACAATAAAAATAAAAATTAAAAAAAATTTCATTAACAAAGATCTAAAATCTGCGTAATATTTTTATATACGAGAGAAATTGTTGCATTGCCCCATCTCCTCAAAAGCCATCATCTCACCTAAACGTTGAAAATTCCGCTCTTCTCGCTTTCGAAAGCCCCAGACCAAACATTTAACAATTACAAAAGCACACGCAAAAGTTAATGCTCTTGCCTATCAGCGCGCAGCAAGCCCAACCGCTCGTTCTCCCTTTGTTTGCACATTCCACTTGGCCTCCACCCTTTTGCTCTTTTTCTTCGACGGACAAATAAATCTGCATTTCCCTCCTCACTCTCTCTCTCTCCATCGTCGCTCCAATTCTACTTCCAGAGCTCGGCTGTTTTGAAATTCTGGTCACGGGCACGTTGCGGAACGCCGCCTCTCTCTTCTCTTCTTCCTCTCGCGCCGGCTATACTCGACTGACTCAATTATTACTTGCTGCTACTTGTTAGCTGCTGTTTAAGTTAGCGACGGCCCGCCTCGTTTCCTCTCCTTTTCCCGCGCCCGCGCGCGCTTTTGATTCTCGCGCCGTGCGGGACTTCTTCTCTTCCCTCACGTCCGCCGCGCTACTTCCTCCGCTCTTTTCTCTCTCGGCATAAATACGAGCGGGGCTCGCGGCTTAGGCTCCCAAAGTGGCTCGGGCCACTTTGGCAGCCCGGAGAGGAGCGAAATTCGATGAGAGAGGGACGGAATGACAATTTGATTTTGCCCGGACCGGATAAAGGAGAGCTCGTTCTCGCACCCTCATTATTTGGTAGGGCTCTGTCTTTGTTTTTACCGGCCACTGGAGTAGCCGTGCGCTTCGATTCTCTTTTGTTCGCTCTCTGGGTTTTCCGACTCTTCTATTTTCTATACCATCTTCTTTTTTTTCATCTCTATGTTTTGGCTTCATTCCACTTGCAGCGCTCGTTTGGGGATCTAGTCGAATGCAAATAGAGAGATTTTTCGTTAGATTGAGATTAAAAGAATCTTGTGGAATGTCTGTTGTTGATATGTTTATCCGCGCGTCATCCTCTTTAAGTAGGAAAGTTCGCTTCGCTTTTAAGAGTACAAAAGTGGGACAATTCAAAACTTTTAATTAAAACTTGCTTAAAAATATGATGCCAATTTAGGGTATCTGTTGCAGTCTTAAATGAAACGAGATGTTGTTTAGCAAAACTTCCTTTTTTTCAGGGTGAAGAATTTGAGTATAGTTAAAATTGAATTGAATCAAATTTAGAGCAAATATGCAAATTGTCTAAAAAATCACTTCTTTGAACACACATGCGCACTCGCATATATTCGTGGTCTTTTTAATAAAAAGATTTTAATCCAGTTTAATTTTATATCCGTTTTCATAAGATAAAAAACGAAACATGAATTTTGTACCTAAAAAATTTAGCAGAAGTAAAATTAGTTAAGTTATATTATTATCAAAACCATACTTTTAGTTACAATAACTCAAGATTTTTCAATGTACCAGTGCTCATACTTAACAATAAGTACGATAAGTTAATTCCTAAGAAGGTCCATATGCTCATGCAGGATTTTTACTGAGCTTTTACGAAAAACGTAAATTAATCTATCTCCATTAGATAAAATAGAATCACTTTATCTCAATTATAAAAAATAGAAGTTGAGAAGTTGAAAATCCATTCAAAATCCATGAAATGGTAGCCGTTTAAAGTTATTCATGAAAAATGCAGTTTGATCGTTTAATTCTTAGATGCAATTTTTAAATGTGCATAGTTTATGCAATTTTGATACTACAGCGAAACAAAAAAATACGGGTGCCCTTATTTTCCGAGTAGAATAACATACTTTATTGGCAGAGTGATTCGCGATTGGAGCGTCCGACCTCTGTTCGATTTGAAATGGAATCATCCATTATTCAAAATAATGTTTATGAATAAACAAAAAAAATTTCTTGTGGGTATTAAAAAATTTTAATCATTGAAGCTTCGGAGTTTCGAAGATTTGAAGCTTTGAATGTTTGAAGCTTCGAATATTCGAAGCTTAAATATTTGGAGTTTCGAAGGTTGCTTCGAATCTTTGAAAATTTCGAAGTTTTGAAGATTCGAAGATTCAAAAATTTAGGAGCTCTAGTATAAACAATTGCGAGTTATTTAACTTTTAAACTAAGATTAACTTCATCGACAGTAACAAAACAATAGTTCAGATGATAGAGTGATCTGAAAAACAAATGGGTTCAAATCTTCTCTCTAAATATTTTTAATTTATTTATTTTATTTTAAAAATTTAATTTTCAAAAAAGCAAATAAATAAATAAATAAATAAATAAATCTGGCAAAGTGGACATAACAAGACTACAGAATTTTCCGAGATTTTCCCAAGATTTTCAGTCCCAGACTTCTATCAGATCGATGCAAATTATTTTTTTATACGCAATAATTTAAGATGCAATTTTATTATTTTTATCATTTACGGTGACACTAGCGGTCACGGAAACGATTAGTCGAATAATTAAATCGTGAATTCCAAAGCTCGCAATCGTCAAGCTCGGTTCTTACTATTACCGCAGCATTATTTGGACTTAGTTTGACTAATGGGATGAAAATTACGTAGAAACATTAGAAGGGAATTTAACTTTTTACAAATAATTATGATTTAAATTAAATTTTTTTTTATAAAGAGGGTGAGAAGTAAATAATTATAGGTAAGAAATAAAATTATGTTTTTCTCATCTCCTTTTCATAAAAATTCTTCCTTTATTTTTTTATTTCTTCGTTACTGGTCAGAACCAGGTACCGCTACCGCTTACGTGAAAAAATAATATACGCATAGTTCCCAACACTTCTTCCATCCTAGCTCAAGACATTTCCGTACAGTAGCTTTCGCGCTTGATCCGCGCGACACCTTTGCTACAGAAGTGCAGCGCTGCTAGCATCTTCCTCCAGCGGCGTCTTCGAAAACAAGGGCGTAACTCGATAAAAGCGTCACTTTGGGGGCCGTCGGAAACTGAGGATGACAAGAGACGTCTTGGAAGTCTCTGCTCCGCTATCAAGTCCGCGGCACACTACCTTTTCTCCTCTCCCTACTCTCGCACACCCACACTCTGGTGCTCTCCGCGCCTTCGAGGCAACATATACGATGCGCGTGTGCACTTGCAAACAACTGTCCAACTGTCGAGGAGGCCGTTTTCCCGCTCGTTTAGCCCAGCGTGCGGCCGCCTCTGCCGCTAGTCCCCGCATCTCGAATAATATCCCCGCCGCGAAATGGGTGATGTATGTACATACATCGCGGAGCTTGCCACGAGAGTTGGAGTGCAAACGCGCCAGCGCCGTGACCCCCTGACAAATATCTCGTCTCGGACTTTTGGAGTTTACCTTTCCGCTATACGTGCGCCGCATACTTGGTTGCTCTCTCACACACACAGTTTCTGTCTTACTCTCTCACTCTCTCTCTCTTCCTCCATCTCTCTCTCTTACACACACACCCACACACATACACTCGCACACACTCACACACACATTCTGTCTTACTCCCTCGCGCTTTCGCTCTCTCTCACTCTCTCTCTTTCTCTCTCTTGCTCTGCGGATAGGGAGCGCGAGAAGAGAACTGTGCTGCCAGATTGCGGTGAACAATGCCAATACGCGGCGCGGGCGGACAACGATCTTGCTTCTTCTTCGTCTACCTTTCCTTTCCTTTACTGTTCTTTCTCTCTCGCCCCCCCCCCCTCTCTCTCTCTCCTTCTAGCTTTTCTTCAGCGCCACACGCGAGTTCCAAGTTATTCTACATCTTTTGTTTTCTCTTCGCGCCCTTGTTTATTTTCCGGGGCCCCTCTGTTTTTCGAAAAAGCTCCTGGCGCTGCGCGTACTTTTGGTAAAGAAGAACGCTCTGATTTGAAACGAGCAAAGTGTGCAGGAACGGACCATACGGAAATTACAGTTTAGGTTGCGAAAGTTTAAAAACAAGGGTGAATGGACGAGTGTATAAATATTATGTGAGAATAATAAATATTTAATAACATTTAATGATTTTCAAAAAGCAATACAGATCTATTAATATAAAGAATAATATTTATATTTTAAAGAATAATATTTATATTTTTAAAGAGAACACTTTGTAATGATGAAATTTAAGATTTTATGAATTCTGATTTTTTAAAGGCTGATTATGTCTAAGCCTGTTTTTTTTTATTAAATATTAATAATAATAAGGTATTTAATTATTTGAAAAATATTTACTGTCTATGTAATAATATGCCAAAGAAAAAAACTTCTCTGAAGTTTGCATAACACTTTTCTCTAATCGTAAAAGTACTATTATCAAAATCTGCCGCTTTTTATCCGTTAATTATTCGTTAAAGTCCAAATTTTGCAGTTGCAATATTTAAAAAAAAACCATGTGTACTGCCGACTTCACTGGAAGTTAGCAGTACACACTCTGAAAAACAATGATGAAATAATGCTACG
>JAPYZA010008363.1:0-16510 GCA_030522685.1 Eupelmus azureus | reverse complement strand
TATTCTTTCAATATTGTAAGAATATTGCATTAATATTCTTTCAATATTGTAAGAGTATTGTGTTAATGTTCTTTCAATATTGTAAGAATACTGTGTTAATATTCTTTCAATATTGTAAGAATATTATGTTAGTATTCTTTCAATATTGTAAGAATATTGTAATAATGATCTTTCAATATTGTAAGAATACTGTGTTAATATTTTGAACTTTTATAAAGATTAAAATGTAGATTTTAAACTTTTTATTTCCAGATTTCGCACTTTTGAGCTTAGAGTGTATACATTTGCTATAAAATGTTATTATAACATATGTATCTAAAGTATCGCTTCCGTAGGTTGTAAATATTGTATTGTATAATATACATCTCGTTAAAAAATATTCACATATAACTTTTGTAAAATCCACTAATAAAATTAGCCGAATCAAGGAAAAAACTAAAGACATTGTAGTATTTTTGAAAATTTAATTAAAATATTTTCACGTACGATACATTTTATGAACAATTTAACAATAATTGTCACCATATGTGGCATATTTACAATGTTGAAATCCGAAACAAAATTGGCCTACATATTAACAAACAAAAACTTCACCATGTTATGTAAATCTGAATAAGTAAAAAATCACTTATTCTACGTGAAAAACCATTTCGAATAAGTGGTTTTTTACTTTTTTCAGTTTTATATAGTATATATAATTTGTCAATCAACTCCAATAGTTATTCAGTTTTCACCATTACTATTTCCAATACGCAAAACTCATACCTGTACTCTCTCTATTCTACCCTCTACCTGAAAAACAAAAAAGAAATACAGCGCTATGAATCAAGCGGAGAACGAACGAAATCATAAGCGCAGCACAAGAGAAAAATAAAGACGCGCGCTCGCGGGAACGGGAAAAAATGAGAGAAGAGCGCAGCGGAAAGATTGCGGTTTAGCAAACGCGTATATCTATGTATATATATACACATCAGAGCACTCGGCGGATTAAATTTTTTTGCGCACCGCGGAAGATATTTGGGTTTTGCGGATATATAGGCGAGCTCCTGACGCGCGCTGCTGGATTCGCGGATAAGCGTATATATAAACGCAGGCATGCCGAGTGCACACAGTCGAGGTGTTCTCGTTAAAGCCTCTTTCTTTCCTTGCGCAATTATTGATTTAACGTTTCTCTCTCGCGTGATTGATTTCACAAAAGAAACTAAAATTCCCCGATCGACATTATTATAACAACAGACAAAATCGCATAAATATTTAACTTTCCAACAATGACAAAAAAATTTGCAACAACCCTAACCAACCCTAACACCAATCTCTCACCCCTAAACCACCCCCACCTCCCCATGACTTTCTTTCTCATACTCCCCATCGATCGATGGGGCATCGCAACTATTCCTCCTCACCCAGTCCAGCCGAGCATCTGCGGTGTAGCGGCTATAGCTCGCTATCTGCCTATAGGTGAATTATTCGCGCTAGCGCCGGCGCTGGCTCACCTGCATTCGCGCCCAGAGTCGACGTCCGGTATCTGTGACAGCCTAGCGCGCGCTCCCCGGATATTTTCGAAGCGACACGCGCGAGCCTCGCGGTTAATGGGGCTGCGTGCGGCTATAGACCGGCGGCTTTCTTTGTTGGATATTTAGACGATCAAAGAGGGATTGCTGTGTTCTATTCTCTTTGTGGCGAGGCGCGGAGGTGAATAAATTTATTTTTGTTGTGGAACAAAGGGTTGTTCTTTGCGGGTGAGGTCTGTTTGAGGAAATTGAGACGTTACTAGAGAAGGGTTAACTGTTTTAGTTGAATTCAAGGCTGAAATATTGAAGTTTTTTTTAAGTTTTAACGTGGATATTTTCTGGGGGGAAAGAGACGAGCGTTTGACGTAAGTATGCGCGAATATTTACAGTTTTTAGATTGCAGAATCCATTTTTAACGCTGGAATCGTACGGGAGCGGGATCCGTGCAAATTTTATGAGCAGCTATAAGAGTTACGGCGCTGAAAGAGAATTTTTAAAAAGTTTAAAAAGTGAGTTATATTTAGAGTGAGCGTAATAAAAGCTTGGTATTTTTTACATTATATCTCTTAGTTTGCATGGCGTACAGGTTGGAATCTAGATACTACAGCTTTCTTGAAAACAATTCATTTTTAATGAACGGCAAATATTGCTTTAGTTTGAATCTTTTGTGTATGCTATTTAAAAACAACAAAATTGGAAAATGGGAGTTTAAAGGAACAGTGGAATAATGAAAGATTTTAATTTAGTTGAGATTTTCTATCATAATAGAAGGAATTTAAATGCTCGGCAGAATAGCAAAGATATATTTTTAAGGAAATTGGAAGATGTGGGTGACCATTGTGTTTGTTAAAACTCAATTAATGATATTTCTTTCTCTAATTAATATCTATTTAAATCGCGTAGAAAGAATGCGCAATATTCATCAGTCGAATAATTAGCAATGCTTTTCAGATAATTAAATTATAACATTAATTATCGCTAAAATTAAATTATGTAACACTTTTAATTGACATAAATAGAGTTATTTAATTATTTCGTTAAATTAATTATTCTAATTGATGATATAAAAATACGATGAATATTTGAATAGAAATTAATTGGTAAGTCCTATACTCGTATAATATTAACCCCTTACAAAGAACTTATTTTTCTTTTGCGGTAACATCTAAACAACGACAATCTAAACAGATAAACATATTTCCCCTAATAAAAAAATCAGAAATTATATTTTTCAACAAAAAAGCAAAGCAAAGCACACCCAATCACCTACCAAGCCAAACCCAACTCTACCCTCTCACCCCATCAACACCTCCAACATTTCAATAAATTCCCTCCCCCCCCCCCCAACCCCCCAAAAAAAACCTGCTCACCCGATCGATAACCACAGTCCCTCCATCTCGCAAAACCAACAGCCCTCTAAAACAAAGTCGCCTCCATACGCCGTCTCGCTTAAGCCTCATCCGTCCAACAATACCAGAAGAGAAAAAAATCTGGCAAGACGCGGCACGCCGCGGATGAATTATACGCTCGAGGAGGGATACAGCACCGCGAAGCGATAAACGCCGGCGAATCCCCGCGATAAAACGCGCGGCTCCTGCTTTTCTCTTTCCTTTTTTATAGCCGAGGATTTTGGCGAGCGCAGATTATTTTTTCCGAGCGCGCGCGCTTTTTTTCGGCCTTTTGTTTGCGCGAGCTCGCGCCGGCTCTGTCCCCCTTTGTTTCTCGTCTTTTCTCATCTTTTTCACTTTCTGAGAGGGTGTATAAGGGAGATCGACCAAGGGAGTCGCGGGGATTTGCAAGGAATAGATTGGAGTTTTTTTTTGTTTTGCTGCCGAGGTGGTTGCGATTTGGATGTGTTGTTGGTTCGAGTCTGTGATTGTCAGGATGAAATTTTTCCGTTATCTTTTTAATAAATTTACGTTGTAAATATGGCACAAGATAGAATATCGTATGTTTTTATTCATCATAAAACTATTTCTGGAGTAACCATTGCTAAAATTACAATGCGATCATATCGCGGGCGGCTCGATAAAAGAAAAGCACATAAATTATTAAGTGGTATCGCAGAATCACGTGCGAGAAATAAAATTTTATCGCGGAATCTCGATTCTCGAAGCTCGTTATTGAATTTTCTCATGCGACTTCCGCCCTTAGAGCTCCTCGGATTATTGGTTTCCGGGTGTGCATTCCGCATTGGGAACAAATGTCGTTCTACAATAATTGAAAATAGCGAGGAATCTTTACGGCGGCCATATATACAAGCGGCGAAAGAGCTTCTTCCTTAATTAAATTTTTAAAATCAATTGGACGAAATTTCCTTAAGCGAGAAAATTCAAATTGGAATATAGCGGAGAATAAGGCGTACTGAGTTTCAATGAAGAGTTGATTGTTGAAAAAAGGTATTTTGTAGTAGAAGTATAGAAGTATAGAAAAAGCTTTGCGCGTTTCTTCTATTTGACCTGGATTTGAAAATGCATTTAATCTAATGTGGAGAGTATAGAATGAGCAGTGTACGCTGATTCTATATCCCAGACGAGGAAGTAGAAATAGATAATGGAATGCTATTTTCCTCGTGCAACACGTAGAGGCTATTATATACGTTCATTTGCAAACGAGGTGCTTCGATGCAATTTCAGAGTGCAATTTTAAATAGGATAACCGATAGCCGGTTTCATTGTTGCTATTTTATTCAATCTCGCAGAAACTGCGATGGATAAAAGTAGAAATGTATTATTAAATATTTCTGAATATTCCAGAGGAAATTAATGTTGCAACAACTAATTTAATTAATTAATTATGCGACGTGGATTTGTTTCTTTTTAGAAACAATCTACAAAACGCTTCAATTAATTTTCCGACCAGTTAACAGTATCGAGAACGAATTCTACATTCTAAATATATCAGTTCAAATAACCAGAATCAAAGCAGTTCCCGAATCCGTTCCAAATCCCCCAATGTTTTCCTAACAATCCGTAAATTTTCATCTCAAATCGAGGTCAATTACCCCCCCCTATTAACCTCGATCAAACGGCAGCAAACTCCAAACCCGTCTCCCAATACTTCCGCCTCATTCCCTCTAAACTTCCTTTCCATTCCAATCCAAGAACCTCCGACTTAAACTTCCTCTACAATAACCACCTCAACCCCTATACATCCACCCCTACACACCTCCCTCATGACGCATTCGAAACGATCCCAATAAAACCTTCAGCTAAGGCACGAATATCATTAGCCGCACATAGACAAACCGACCCTCGCGCCATTAGAGCTGCGACACTTTTCACGATAGCGATCGCGAGGCTATCTGCGCAGCGAGTCTAGCATGACGCACCGCGAGCGCAAAAGTGTCCCTCGTAAATTGTTCCAATCGCGCGCGGAGAGTGTATATAATGGGGGCTAGTCGGACTTCCAATTTCGCGCAGCGGGGGTTGGAGAGACATGTGCCGAATCGTGGATGGGGAAGTCAAGTTTCTGGGGGGAGGCGGGTGGGGTTAATACAGTCGTTGGCAAAAATTTTGGGTGGGTACGTGGTTGTGAGTGTGGGAGATTGTGGATTGGATGGTAGGTTTGTGGATGAATTGTGGAGGAATACCATTATTTGGATATATTTTTGTTGAAGTTTAGATAATGTTGGTTGCTCATTTGTAGTTAGTTAGTTTTGGTGAGATAGAATTTTTTGTGGCGAACTTGTTAACTTTTATAAAATGGCGTTGCGCGAAAAAGTTTTAGTGGAGCAAAGGGAAAAAAGCAAGTTTTTAACGAAATAAAGTAGTTTCTTTGTAACTAGAAACAAGTTTCATAATTCAAATTAAGAGCATTAAAACTATTTTCCGCGCTTTATGCATTCTCTACAAATTTTTGGCTTGTTCTGAATTAACTTTTAATTTTTGAATGTGTAAGTACGTTAAAAATACTGCTACTAAAACTTCTGTTCATGAAATATTATTCTCAAATAATTTACCACTTCTTACATTTTTTGACCATTTATTATCAAAACCAACGTAAATAAAGTCATAAAATGAGAAATAAAAACCAGAAATTGCATATTTGCACGTATGCTTTTACGCAGATTTCAAGCTCACCATTTAAGCGTTCCAACTTAACAAAAATACACCACCCATTTAAATTACCTCATAAAATCTCCAAACCAAAATTCCAAATCTCACATCCTTCCTCCCAAATAAAACCAGTCCGACACCATAAACCGGCCCTTCTCTCCCTTATCTGCGACTCCGACTGTACAAGCAAATATATCCTCAAATTATAGCCGGCCGCGACGGTCATAAGCAATAAAATTCGCCCCCGCGTTACAGCCATTTTTTCCGCCTCCTCTCCCCCCTCGGCTCCCTTCAGCTATATAAGAATTTGCGAGCCGCGCTATATTTTCCTCGTCGCAAAAGCACCTATCGCACTTCTCGCCCGGTGAAATATGCCGGATAATTCGGGACACGGGCGTGTTTCAGATTTCTTTTCTTTGCTTATTGAATTCCATTTATTTCTCGCCGGTGCGCGAGCTTGACGGATTGTTTATGTAAGGCCGAGCTGAGAAAGTTTGCTAGAGTATTCGTGTTTTGTAGGCTGTTTTTTCGAGAAGAGTGTTTTGACTAGAATTTGAAATATGCGGTTCCGCGATGTGCTTCCGGATTGTTATTGGAGTCTTGTGAAGAATGATTAACATTTTTTATTCGGAGGATGGTATTTAATAATACAGGCTGAGTAAAAAGTTTGGGTTTCTTTTTCATTTTTGAGATTTAACGTGTTCTTTTGCTGCTGGTATTTTTTATAAAGCATACCTTGACAATAATGCTAAGCATGTAGTATACATAGCAATATTTTTTTACTCTAATTGACTAATTTTTCATTTTTATTGCGACAAAAGCGTGTAGGGTAGAAATGTGTGTTTTCATCAAATCTTAACGAAGATGTATTTTCACTCATAACGCGAATAGGTAGTCCATCTCGAATGATACATCACGTGCACTTTGGTGCAAAATATTTCGTAATAGCTCGCAATAAAAGAAAAGTACAATTGCTTTCCTGACAGTGTTTTCCCCGGAAAATTCTTTTAGCTGAGAAAAATAAATAACTTTTGATATCTGTACAGTAGTAATAAATTGTCTTAATACCAAGAGCTTAAAAGAGAAACTGTTATGTTTGAGCATTACAAGAAACTAAGACTCAAATTCCAGTTTACGCTTGCCGTAAAAGTATTCATGCCCTCGTACATCAGAGTATCTAATGCCTTCTCTCTCACTGTAATTGATTACGCAATTCCATTTCAAATTGAATCTTAGACCGAGAAAACCTTTTATCCACTCAAGGATATAAAATTGTATACTATCTCTTAACATTGAAACAATTGCCACTAAAATTTAATCAACCATTAAAAATCTCTAATAGATACTCTTACCAACTATACCAATAAATCACAATAATCCCAAGAAGCTATACTCCCACTTAACTACAAAATCAACAAATCCCAATCGGCCGCGCGCAACGCCGAACTATAGCTTCACTCATAAATTCTGCATAAACATTTCATAATCGGATCAAGTCGCACTAAAAGCTCTATAAACGGCCGCAGCTACGCTCTGGCCTAGCCGTAACTCATTCTAACGCTGTTTACATTTTTCTAATGACGCACCCAGCCGTGAGCACGCGCGGAGAGAGAGAGAGAGAGAGAGAGAGAGAGAGAGAGAGAGAGAGAGAGAGAGAGAGAGAGAGAGAAAGAGCAAAGTCCGAGATTAGCGGCTAACCATATGTTCCTAATGCCGGCGACCCACCGCAGCCTTAATCGGATTATGGAAACGGAAGCGATTAATCTCGTTTGGACCCCTCGGAGCGCTTTCTCTCTCTCTTTATGCGGGAGTGCTGACGTTCGAATTCGCGAATATGTCCTTCGGTGCTTCGTTAACATGTATGGCGAGTGTTTGTGGAGAGTTGAAGTAGGGGGGGGGGGGGGGATGCGTACTTTGTGAGTTGGACGTGATTAGGAATAATGCGGAAGTAAGGATGATACGTGGTGTTTGATGGTTTAGAGACTGAGGACGGTTTTGATTGTTGGGTGAAAGAGAAACGGTTTTAATGTTTACATTAACTTGAAAAATGATGGCTTATGAAAGATCGAAAAAATTATGTATCTTTTGTAAACAGTCTTAATTTTGTTAAAAAAATTAATCTACTCCGTTTAAACAACAACATCAAACAAACATATTCACCGAATCAATCCCATCATTGCGCGCCAAACGCAAACGACGCTTTTTCCAATCTACCAGCACGAGACACCTCGGACCGCTCGTCCAATTAAAATAAACAATAAACCCACCCTTCCCCCCAAAAGAGCAAAAAGAAACTCCAGCAACCCCGCAAAAGAGCAACTAAAAGAAAGGTAAACAAAGCCGTCCAGCCGGACAATTCCACCCCCACCATCCACTCCCCCGTCTGTCCACTCTCTCTCCAGGGAAGGATTCAATTTTCGGTAGACAATATAAGTAAAGCTTGCACGGACCGAGGGACGCTTGCGAATAGAATCCGTCACACGGTACACGCAGGCAGAACGAATTGCAGCGCGGCATGTGCTCCTGACGTCTAAATGTCGTCGCGCCGACGAGCGATTCGGCTCAATTATCCGAGAGACAAGATTAAGGGCTGCTCCCCGCTCTCCTTCGGCTATGGGTGTATATACCAGGGATTGAATCGCGGAGCCGAATGTATGGACTTTTTTTACTCTCTACGAGAGCTCGTCGATCAAGCCGTCCTCGCCTGCAGGTTCTTTTTATTGCTTCGCCGGTTCTCGCGCTGGGTTTTGCCTTTTCGCGAATGGGGGATTTAAGGGAGCGAGGTTAGGCGGCTTGAACTGTATAGTTGAATGCTTCTTAATTGAACGGTTCGACGACACTTCCATTTTTAGAGCCGTAAATGTACTTCCTACCAATCGCAAAACAATTAACAAATCTTTACTTACAGTTACCACCTAACGCGTCCCGTTTTTGTACCCAGTTTCGAGAAGCAAAAGCAAAAATATAAAATAAATTAGCACGCGCGGCCGTCGCGATTCCGTCCATTCACCCGTTCCCCTATTGTTCTCCGCGTCCGGCTCCGCCTTCTGTCTTCTTTATTTCCCATAGCGCGCGTGCCTCTCGGCATTCCTCTTATTTCAGGATGGCTGGGGGCACGCGCGTGCATGCAGCCTTCCCTTTAAACTCTCCATCAGGTGGCGCGAGCTTCCGAGTTAATTTGCAACCGATGTCCCCTCCTTTGGTGGGTATCAGCAGAAGCATTGTTTAAATATTCTGCGATGGTGTGTGTGTATTTGTAAGAGGTTTGTACATAGTGTTGGTGGATGGATAAAGTGAGATATATGGGTTGGAGAAGTTTAGTTAAGATTTGGATTTTGTTACGTGTTTTTAACGTGTTTTTCGTTGATATCGCGAAATTGTTGATGAAGACATTCAATTAGTTTGGCAGGTTTTGCCTTCTGAAAAGTATTGTCACCGTTTGAGAATCATCTATTTTGCTCACAAGTAAAGTAATCTACTATTATAGGTTATTACTGTACATGCAATCATAATTAAATATTAGCATTCTCTCTAAATCCACGCATTCCTTCCAAAATCCAAGATATCTAATATAAACCCACCACTGGTCATTTCATTCAACTCACCCCATAACCCGCGATCCGTCCTTCTCCCTATCTACATCTGTATAATCACGTACTACAACTCCCACGTCACACACAAGCGCTAAACCTTATCTTCTCCTCCATCGCGCAAAGATCAATCTTGCAGAGAAAAAGTCCACGCTATATCCCTCTAACAGCCATCTTACACTCTCGCAATCTCCTTGCCCTATCCCCCGTCCGCACAACTGTCCGTCTCCCCGGATTTCATTAGGGACATCAAAAGCAAACGCGAAAAATGTAACGACCCCCAACTCAATTCCGCTAAAAACGGCCCGATTCAATTTTCGCAAAGAATAGCGCCGGAGCTTTTGTTTCCGCGGACCGCTCCCGTTTTTCCTTCCGCTACATCTGTACCAACTTCGGCTCCTTGATCCTCTGCTCTCGGTAAGATAAAGCTCGACGAGAGCTTCCGGAGACTACTCGTCTCCTCGGATTTTCCGGAAGCGCGTCGACAGTTTGTTTTATTCCCCTGTGCAAGCGATTCCCGAGTCTGGCGCTTGCATGCGCGCATCTCGGCTACTCTTCCTCCTTTTCCGGGACGATCGTAACTTCGACGCGGACCGGAAGCCGCGACGTCCGGCGCAAGAAGTTTTCGAGTTTCGCGGAAAAACGGATTACAAGTTGGACGGCGAATGATTCGGAGATTCGACGCGCGCTTGGTGCAAGAGTAGTTTCGGAATTTCGTCTAATCGAACTCGGAGTTTCGGATACGTGCGCGGATCTCTTTCGTCGCATGGATATTTTACGGCGGTGTAAAAGGGTACAGACGCGGGGCCTGATGTAATTCAATCTCGTACAGCTTTAGCATTACGCAAACTCACAGAATCCACAGTAACAGCTAATAAAAATCCTATCACACTACCGTCTACCATACAGACTCTAGAAGAAAAGAAAATACGAAAAAGCCATCGAAAAGGCACCAGCCTTCCCCCTTGCATCCCTTGCATGCGCACTGACCGACACTCCACCCTTTCTCCCCCCTCTGCGCGGTTACCTGAGCACCTAGAGGGTCCTCAAGATTCTCCGCGTGCCTCGAGGGCTTTTCTCGCGGTCAAGCGCTGCGCGCGAGTTTGCCTCTCTCCCGCGTTAAATCGAATTTGCCTTTTCTCTCCCTCTTTGCGCGCGCCTCGAGTGCAATTCGAGCGCGCGCGCGGAAAAAGGCTTTCTCGCTGCGGTAATTGCAGCTCGGCGGCGCTCTCCGAAAATTGCCCGAGGCCCGTAAAATTCGACGACGCTCGCGGGCTTATGTGGCGCGCGGGAGGGTTTGCTCTTTTAGTCGCGTCGGAGAGTCTACGCGTTTTCTCGCTTAGGCTTTCTTGGGAGCTGGTGACGTTAGTTCAGGGGGGAATTTCCTTGGCTTCCGCTTGGAGATTAGAAGTGCGGCGAGGAGCTGCGTGGTATGGCGCTTTTTTTCTCTTTCTTTTTTTTAGCAGATGCGTGTCGTCTTCGGAGAAGCGAGGTTCTGCCTTTTTCCGACTCATTACGCGCTGATCTGGTTACGCAACGGGTGTAACGGCGTGCTTTGGATGTGTACCTTATTGGTTCGGTCAATCCCGTGTTGTGCTTTTAGTCGTTTAGTATTTTAGAAGAATTTATTCTAGTTTCTTGGAAACAACTGAATTGAAAATTTTATATTTTTGAACCACAAATTCAATTTTCTTATAATAAGTATACAATTTTAAAACTCACAGAGTTAAACTAACTATTTTCAAATCTTAATCAACTCAACAAACACCTTCACAACCAATCCAAAACTTTCCAACCATCAAAATAATAAAAAACCCAACTTATTACACATCCCCCCAAACACATCCCGCTATTCCACCTGCCAACCCCGTCTTCAATCCCACCATCCACTCCCCCCTCACTCTCTCCCGCTCCCACGTCCTCCTCACCTCTCCCAGTACATAAATCGTCCGCGGCGCATGCAAATCCTCCTCAAAGAAAAGAGATCCGCGCTCGCATAAACAGTCCCGGCGCTCGCTACGTTTAGCCGCTTCTCGTCGCGTGTCCCCGCGGAGTAAGCGCGCGTATAAGTATACCTCCTCCCACGCGGCGGCTGCACGCGCGCAACGAGCCCGCGGGGGGATTTTAGAGTCGCAGACCGCGAAATGTCACACGGAATATCGCGCAAGAGGGGGGTAATTGCTCGAGTGCTTCCGCCGGGACGAAGAAGAATATGGGAAGGAAGTCGCGCTTCCGCTGAGAGGGAAGAATGCGTAAGAGCGAGAGGAGGGAAGGCGCGTTTATTGATCCATCAAAGCCGAGGATTCCATTTGGCCGGTGCGATAAAAGGCCGCGCATCGGCCGGGCGCGATAATAAATGTTTATCGGCCGTGCGTTCGGGAAATAATAAAGGTAGGCGGGCACTTGCGGCGGGAGGCGCGATGGCTTCGCGGGAAATGATTCGTGAAAATTGCGCGAGGGCTGTAAACGTTATTGTTTAATGTGAGCGCGGCTGGCTTTATTGCGTCTTGAATGGATTGCGAGAGCGGGTTTGTTGAGGGAATGGATCGGGTTGAATGGGAGAATGTGGAATTCGAAGTGTTGAAATTGATTGGTTAGATCTGATACCGATAAATATACGATCGGATGCTTTGGTTTACTAATGAGGGATAAAGGAATCATATTTTCCCAGCCGCCTGGTTCTAACCTTTAATCACGATAAAAGAAATCCATCAAGCTATGACTAAAGCTTTACCTTATTAGTCATGCACTGGCAAACCTGCTAAGCGGCTTAAGCACTACTATTTATAAAAATCAATTAAAAAAGCTTGAAATTCTATTTTACTTGTTATAAAAATACCACGATATATCTATAGTAACATAGACACTGATATTGAACTTAAATAAAGTTACCTAAAAATTCCTCAAATATGACTTCAAAATAAAGTAAGAAGAAGTAGTTCAGACTAGAGTATTTAAATGCCCAATTGGCTGGTGTGTTTCTCTTGCTAGTCGGAGAACGAAGTGACTTGAAGGCTGTAGTTAACATAGCTACCGTAAGCTCTTAAATCTGGTAGGTCGTAAAAATGACAGATTCGCTGTTAATCATTTGCCTTTTCAAGTTTATGGTAAGATCAACATAGTGCAAAATACGATAATAAGATTTCTACCATCTATCATCAAAAATGCATTCAATAAGTGTGCAACAACTTCAAAGCCGTAAGATTTTGGCCAATGAGATTTTCGCGCTTTCTCTCCAAAGTATTTGATCATATGCTCAGATCTTCAAATATTTGGGAGCGTTTTTGACCCTATCATGTACATTGGATTCAGGATTTTGATTTTACCAAGGTATTTGATTCGGTCTCATTAATTCACCTGATGCTTAGAAGATTTAGGTAATTGGAGTTATTATCGGTACGAACAGTTAGTTATAATCAAATTGTCTGAGAATTTTTCTTAGATTGGCGCGGACCTTGAAGCCCTTTGAGCCTTAGCATCAAGGCTGCTATTATTCTGTATTCGTATCTATAACATCCGCAAGGCATTTAGGATAGAAAAGTCCGTTATCTACTTTTCATCAAAATCTATAAATATACATTTAGGTACCAAAAGTCATCTGGTGTACCATTTAATAATATATCTCAATGCATCGTATAGGAACTAAGGCAGACAATATGCTCCATTTGCAAATATGACATATATTACCTGATTATTAATCATTACAGATTGATAAATCAGTATCGATAAATCAGAATCAAATTTAGATTCAATCTATCTATTTACCTTATTAAAGAGCCTAGCGGCCTCTCGAAGATATAAAGCTCGGCTCTCTCGCCAATAATTAATTTCACTCATCCTCTGTCGTCCTCTCTCCCTCTCGGTAAAGAAAAAAAAATCATCTTACGGGATTTTGATAAGCAGCTTGCGAGCCCCCTGGTATATGAATAATGAACGCTTCGACCTGAGGAGAATCCATATCGGCGCCTAGCGTTTTCAAAGGCGGCCTTTGTCTACAAGAAGAAGAAGAGAGCCCCATGCGTGTCATGTGCGTACGGCTTCGGAAAGCCGGATTTTCGGATTTTAGAGTGCGCGCGCGCGCGCCTGTAGTTACTTACCTGATGGATGGCGCAAGGGGTGTACTTAGGGCTGACGAGTTGAGGCGACGCATTGGGATTTGAGGAATGATTTGTCTTGGGTTGACGGATGCTTGGTAGCGATGCTTGAGGAGGAGATAGAGATTGCTCTGGAACGACAAATTTCAGGGGTGCGAAGAAGTGGTTTAAATATGAATTAACTAAAGAGTTTAGCTAGCTATGACTTCTACTTGTACTTTTAATACTAGTGTAATGAGTAAAATGTAAATTATAACTTTAATAACCAGAATCTTTGTAAAAAATACTAATCGTAACTTATTTTTTATTAAAAGAATCAATTAGAAGCCCTTTTCATTAATTAATTTTTGACAAATGTTTTATAAATTCTTTTTCTGTGAAGTTAACGAAATTATGTTAAAGTGATAATACTTATCCTCGAGCAAATTAAGGCTTCTTCTCTTTAAATAGTACAAATTGCCGCTCATCAATCAAGTAAAATTACCCGCAGACTCACAAAAAAAACGTAACTTCTTCTGCCCCTTTTTTCTTGTAGTTTCCTAAAACTTTCTTTACGGCAACCGTTGCTTTTGATCCCTAGACTCATCAAGCATCTATTAGCAGCTAATGACATTTAGTATATACCAATGCCTTAAAAAATAAACCCATAAAACTCGCTCAATTTAAATTTCAAATTTATTCAAATTCAAATCAATGCCTGCACCACATACACGATCAAAAGCAACAACGCATTTATTCATTTTTCAAGCACTTGCAAACCACTCAATCCATTCCCTGTACCTCACCACAAAGCTACATCGATACACGCATACGCCCTCGACTGAAATAAAAAGAAATCCCGGCCTCTTTCACCCCTCTCCAAGAGCTTTCGCCCTGATCCCCGTAGCCATTAGACGGGCGTCTGTTAACGGATGAGCCTGCCTTGTATGTATGACGAGCTGCACCCAGTCCCGAGGGACTCCCTTGTTAAAGAGACCGCGGAGAGACTAGGCCCTCCTTATTTATTCCCTTTCGCCCTGGTACGCGCCGGTGTCATCTTTATAGCCGGAATTGTTGTGGGTAATGTGGTTTCCACCTGGTGCTTTCTTTCCTGAGACTTTCTTCTTTGAGACGGTATGTCTGTAAGTTGCTGCTGGGGGAGGTTTCGGATGAGTCTGCGGTTTTGATGGGTTTAGGTCTGGTTTATGCATTGTTGATAGGATTTAGATTGCAACGAGTTGGAATATTAGACTGTGTGAATCGTTGAAAGTATGAGAGTGTCTATATATGAATCGATTCGAAGACTGATAAGCGAATATTTTATCTATCTATTTTATTATATCTACAAGAAATTAAATTTTGCTATTTGTGTCATTGTATTTTTAATGTTAAAATTATTATTCTTTCTAATGCTAAGTTTTGTATTAATCGAAATAAGTCTATTTCACTTTACTAATGGTTCTTTTTATTAATTTCAGGTCAGTATTTCTGAAACTATATACTTTGCACTTCTGAAATTATCTATGGTAAGAATACCTATGTACAAAAATAAGTAGAAATTTATTTAGAGATTAAGCATTTTTTGCTTCAGAATATATGATTAAATTGGTGTTTAAATAAACTAGCGCAACGGCTCTTATAACTCCGTTAGAATCTAATTGAAACCACTAGTATCAAATATCAAAAGGAGAAACTTGGTCATCTAACGATCGCGTGTCTAACGAGAACTCGTTTGTATCGCGTTTCAAACAGTGTGCTGGATCTTTTGTCTAAATAAATAGCGATACGCTCGAATCTTGAAGCTTACTTTAACAACCAAGAAACGGTTGTTGATAAAAATTTTCTGATTCATTTATTTCATTTTTTATTGCAAAATTTACAATTTAGACGGATTTTGTTATTAATACATATATGGAGAAATGTACATGTAAGTTTTAAAGTAACAATAGCAATTAATTGTTAACTAAAATATATGGAATAAATTTTAGTAGAACCAGGAAAAGAAATTTTTCATTAAATAGAAAATTCCGGGTAAAGTAAGATTTGCATTTAAAGGATCATTATATTCTGTAGTTTTTAGTATACCCATTAGATATAGCACAAAGCTTCCTCCACAATAGTCAAACCTGCAACTCAACGCCATCTATTACCACCATCACTCCCAAAACACAAAATCGTCGAAAAGAAAAAAAATCAAGCAAATCGCGAAAGAGAGCAGATCGACGGGTTATCCTCGAAGTAAAACTCTGCGATGAGGATAAAGAAGTTGCCACGCGCGTTAAGATTCATGTCGCAGCACAAGTATCTCCCCGAGTGTATATATACCTCGGGCTGCTTTTATTTTTTGCCGCGAAACTTTGGGCTCGCGCAGGTGCGTGCCGCCCTCCGGCGAGATCTGCGAACCCTTTTTGCAACTGGGGAAAACGATTCGCTCTTCTTTTCTCGTTCGCAGTGCTGGGTTCGCTCGAGTAATGGGGGAAAACGAGGAGAAATGAAGCTTGCGTTGCGCGTGAAAGTGGAAGGTTCTGAGATGTAGATATTAAATTTGCATTGTTTAACTGTACTGTGCTAAAAGTAAAAGATGTGAGCTTACATATCAGACTGCAAGAAAGTATAATAAATACTATAAGCCCGAGTGCAAATCAATACCCATAGAAAATCCCTTAACAGAACACACCAACACCAGCTTCCTAACCTCGGCAATATATAAACACTTCAACTTGCCCAGTCTAGCATCGACCACTCCACTCTCACCTACCCTCGGAATTCCCCATAAAAACGAGCACACAGCCCGGCACCATTAGCTCCTCTTCTTCCGTGACTGATAGCAGCGCCCGAAGAGGCAAAAGGCATCGCGCCTCCTCGAGACTCCTCATACCGGCCTGTCATCGTTTTCCCTGGCGCGCGCAACAATATTTCATTCGCGCGCACCATTTTTCTCGCGCGCGCGGTCAGCAGATGAAAAATCGTCGCGCTGTTTTAGGCTGAGCGCTAGCTGAACGAGCTGCTCAAGTGCAGGAGAAAATTTCAGAGTGACTGCGCTGTTTTCCCGGGAAGCCGGGCCGGTTGAAATTAGCTATTTGCTCCTGCTACGGATGGCTGTAAGGAAGTTTACGAGACTTTTTTGGATGAGTGCTTTTTTGAGGTTTGAAAAATTTTCGCTTTCGCTCAGTTTTTTTTTTTTTTTTTTTTGACTTGCACGAATCTTTTTTGAAGCGATGTGAAACCATTTTCTGTTATCGGTTGAAATGTTTCAATCCATTTTTTTCATATGTTTT
>JAPYZA010008362.1:0-11376 GCA_030522685.1 Eupelmus azureus | reverse complement strand
GCTCACTATGAATTTTGTATCGCTCAAAAAGAACTGAACTTCGTACACAAAAAATTCAACAAATATTTTTTAAGATCTTCTCTAAACAAATTTATACATGTCATATATGTTATTCAAACATTCTAGAGTAAATAAAACGTTAAACGTTCGTAATTTTTTATTTTTCAAGTAGTTTATCTTTGAAAGAAAATATATATATATATATTATTTCTAACAATTTCCGGATGTTTAAAATATAAAAAAGATTTTTAAATATTGTTTATAAAGATCATTTATTCTTTCTACAATTAATTTTTAAAGTATGTACTTTTAAAAATATTTAAGCATTTTGCAAAAAAGTGTTATTTTCAATTTTTTCATACTCTAGTAAAAAATCTCAGGTAAGATCTCAGTTGAGATCTCAGGTGAGATCTCATGTATAAGGACATAAAAAAAACTTGGTACGTAAATTCAATTATAATATTGCGTTTATATCGTTTATTGAAAAGATGTAAGCTATATAATACATTCAAACAATTGTAAAAGTTGGAATATAAAAAATTTCGATATTTTCACTGGTTTTTTAGTAACATGAAATTTTGGCGTGAGATTTCACCTAAGATTTCATCTGAAATCTTACCTAAGATTTTTTACTAGGGTATGCAAAATTGAAAAAATCTCAAATTTTCATTATGAATAACTTTTTGTTTCTAAGGAAGAAAAATAAACATAAAATACATATTGCATCATTTGTTTGTTTATTTGAGTACTAAAGAATACAACCAAATGTCTAGATTTATAAAATTATTTAATTTCCAATTTTTACAGAGTTCAAAATAAACTGGATCCTCTACTGGGATCCCCTCGGGCTTAACGGGTTAATCTTAACAATCAGTGTAAGAATTATTATTTATACCAAACTTTTGCTCAAGGTAGGTTTTAATGCAATTAGTTGTATACACAAATTAGTAATAGACTAGTTGCTGTATATAAATACAAATGTAGTAGTTGATCGGAAAGGTAAAAAAAGAATAACAATTGAACCATATTAGTTAAGTAAAGTTATTAAAAATAAATTTCTTTATTAAAATATTTTGCTAAATTTTGTTCTTACAAAATCATAAATATTATATTTTAAAGTTTACTTAAATATTGATTTGATTGCTTTTCGATTATTTATGAAAATCACGTGAGAAATCATTTTAAAAAATGAACTTAACAAATAACATAATTTATCATGATTTAAATACATTGGTGTTTTAATAATTTTTTAACGCAGTTTTTCGTTTCGTCATGTCGCGTGATTTGTCACGCGATTATTTTTGCTAGAGAGACTTTAAAGGTATCAAAAGGTAAACTTAATTATCAAACATCTAGTAGTGAGACAATCGAGATCTTAAGCTGCCGAATCATATTTAATGAGGCAGAGCCCATTTTGACGCTTTTATCATTTGCTGATAAATCATATTTCTCATGTTGCCTATAATTCTAAATTTTGTGTACATTTATGTAACATGCTCAGTCAAACTAATGATTACTTTTCTTCTTAGTGTTTTTTTGGTACAACACTCATGATGTGTTCTCGTTCGTAATCAAATTTCACATCAGTTGCAATAGATGAGATGAACTCTTTGTAGTTATACACATTAGTGTAAACATTGTCGGTGCTGGGCTGGCAATGCCTTCCGAAGCAGGATCTAATGCCAATTAGTTTTCCATTGGAAATTAATGGAGAAACATTGGTCAGCTAAAAAATATGTAAATATTAAAGTTTATTCAAATCGGAGCAGATGAAAGTAAATTCTCGATGTGCTATTTTTATTAAAAAAATAATCGGTAAAAATATGAATACTTACAAAAACATCGTTAAAATCAGTATTTCTGTTAACTACGCAAAATCGTTCGTTAGAGTTTAATATGTCAAACTCTGTATCCTCATGGCATTCGTCATTTGTCATAACGTACACCTTGGCTTTTTTCAGTTGATCCGAACTACGTACCCATTCGACTACTTCGGCTTCTTCGCCTTCTGGAATAACATTGCTGATTGAAATTTGGTTCTGGGTAGCGTTGAATGTAATTGGTTCTTTAAGCTGAAAATGAATTATAATATAATATATTATAAAAAGATTTTTTATCCGATCTTTAAACACAAGTGCGTCAAAGTTGCATTTGTAATCTCATAAGTAAAAGATGTAGCTAACTTCTCAACTGAAATAGCGCATATTACGTATATATGTATATATTCACTATACATATTTTCTTTACCTCAACTACGGCTATATTGTGTATGTACTCGGATGGTCCTGTGTATCCATTATGTCGATGAACTGCTTTGATCTCATGAACGGATCCAGTGGCCTTCTTATCGACGGTACCCGTGTAGACTTTCACATCTCGAACCAAAGTCGATTCAATATTGGGAAGCAAGTATAACCGGTTGATACACGGGATGGAGGTGAGAATCAACTTGGGAGCGATTATGATACCGCTGCAAAGATGGACATTGCGGAAGCGAAGAGATGCCATATAGTTCTGCTCTTGGATCGATGCATCGCTGATGCCAACGGTGGCATCTGATGCACTGATGCCGCCTGTTAAAATAAAGACATTTTTTTGACTCTATCAAAATATTTACAACTATTTTCACAGATCTATTGCAAATTAAGTTTTCGGACGATACTGTTCCGTACACTTCTATATTTGGTACTTAAAAATAAAATAGTATTACTCGTAATTATTACTTTAATATTTAATTTTCATTTACTAAACCATTTTAAACAATAATATTAAACAGTTACTTAAAATGCGTTGTTCAAAACAAATTACTTATTATTAAAAGCAATTATTTAAAGTATGAATGCTTTCATTGTGAATATTATCTCTCAAGTATGCATGTCTTTCTAAGTAAATAAGAAGTAAATAAAATAATACATAACTAACCAGCAAACAAAACAAGGCCCACAAGTTTTATGATATTACAAATCATGTTGCCGATAATAATTAACTTTTCAGACTGAAAGACTATTTGATTGCAGCTTATATAAGGACCAATTTTAAAGATCAAACAGTCGTGGATATTTGCGTAATGTTTCATGACTATGTTATCAATTAATTATTTAAAATTAAATAGTATAATCATAGAATTCTAAATAGTCGTGTTTGCATGAAATTTTCATTCACATTTCGCAATCTTAATTTCATCATTCTCAATTTTTATCTCGGAAATCATTGATCAAATTCTAAAAATGTAAATTTTTTTTCAAACAATAACCTTTGTCAAAAACTGTATAGATCTAGCACCTATTCCATACAACCGCATCTTTAAGAGCTTCTTAACTTTCGACCAAACTTTTTTTAAGCAAAATAAATAATATTAAGAAAATACTATTATTTGACTCAACAATTGATTTAAATTAAAATTAAAAAAAAATTTTAAGTGAATAACAAAAGTTAATAATGGTATTCTCTCAAAATATGGTCCATATTTAATATTTTCTTTAAAAATTCTTAAATTAAGGCATGTAAACATTAGGAAAAAATGTCCTAGCGTAAGTTTAATCTAATACGAAAGTTTAATCGAAATCGTAATTCCATCGACTTTTCCAACTAAATAGATATTTTTTATTTCTCTAAATGTTAAAATCTTATTTATAATAACAAATTTAAACCGAATATGCATAAGTAAATTGATCAAGGGTTTTGAAAATTGTAACAACTGAAAAATTTACATCTAAGTCTTACAAAGTAATGAATATTTTCTATTTACATAGTGTTGAAATTCGATCAGAGTCACTGGAAAATATTTCAATATTTTTTAATCTATTGTAAAATCGTCGAAATTACACCATTGAAACAAATTAAGAATTGAACGTTTTAATAGTCATACCATTTATCACCAGATTTAAAAAATTTTAATATTTCTGAGAATACCTAAAGATAATTTCTTTTCATTCATATTAGAAAAATTAATATTTATTCTATCAAAAAATTTTTCTCAAAACTAAGCTGCTTTGAATAGATTTTTAAATACTTCTGTGATTGGACAACCTTTGTAGTAACTATGAATAGTATGTATTTTCTAAAGAGCGAAAAATAGAATGGTAATATAGCAGTATTTATTACTGAAATAATATTGAAATAAGTGTTAAAGAATTCTTGCTAAAAATATTCTTAATAGAAAATCTTTAACTAAACTGTGAATTGTTCGTGTTAAAACAAAGAATCTTAAAAAACTTTTACTTCAGATTATACACATAGTTGTTCATTGTTAGTTAAAAAAATTCACAGTATTTCATATTTATCCAGGACTTGGGAACTTATTTTCAGTCTACTAATTTGAAATTTAATAGCAAAAAAAAAAAAAATAAATGTCTTTAAACAATTTTCTCTTTGAACATAGTATTTGAAATTAAATGTTCATCCATTTTCACGAAAGAAATGATCAAATTATAAAGTGCGTTTACTGTTATATATTCAAACTTCTAACTTTTAATGTATTTTGAAAAAGAAAGATTTAATAGTACATTTCGATACTAGTGCGAGAAAGTGATTTCAGGCTCGTGTGGACGTTTGCGCCCAAGCGAAGCGAGGGTGAAAAGGCCACACGAGGTTGAAATCACTTCCTCGCTCATGTATCGAACCGTATTTTTTGATACGACATGCACAAAGCGAGATGTAGCATACGCTTTGTTGCTCGAGCGTGCGCGAAATCGAGCTTTGCGCACGGAGTATCAAAAAATTAATTTGCTTGAAAATTAATTTGCTCGCTTCGCTCGGGCGCAAACACCCCCGCGAGGCTAAAATCACTTTCTCGCACTAGTATCGAAATGTACTATTTTATGGTTATTTAAATCGTTTCTGTTTTAAAACAATTTTCATTATTAAAATTCAGTATTTCTGTTTTTATTTTATTTCACGCATAATCTAACTAAATATATCTACTAAATATATATAGTTTATAAAAATTACTGAAACAGGCAGTTACTTTTTTATCTTTATAATATGATCTTTAATAATTGGAATAAATTTACATTAATTAATCTGAAATTTTTTCACACGAGTAGCCTTTTGAGTGTAATATAACTCTTGGGTGAGTTATTTGCTCGACTCATTTGATTATAATCTAAAATATTTGAAGTCATACTTTGTTAAAAAAAAACATATTTTTTTTGTTTCCAGTTTTTTTGCGATTTTTTTTAATAAAAATGATTATAAAAATGTAAACGATTATAAAAATATAAATATGTTGCTATATTTCTATGCTAGGTATATATGAACATAATAACAAACATGTATTTAAAATTTAAAAACATTTACTGCATAAATAATGTAACAATAATTACGCTCTTTTAAACATTTTATAATCAAATTAAAATATTGTCGAATAAGCAAAAAAATTTGAATTTGAATTTTTAATGGTATCTTGACAGGGCTCAAGTGTAATATTTTCGCCACAGAAGGAGTAAAAAATGAGAATAGTCTGTATATAATATTGATTGTGTTTTTATTATTATATAAAGGCAAATAAGAAGTACAATCATTTAATATACGAAGGTAGCGAATACGTATTTAACAACAACGTACAAAATATACTTAATTTTATTATCCATTACATTATCAATTATACATACAAAGATTTTATACAAAATTATCTTAAACGTTAAAGGATGAAAAGTAAAAAATGCTGATCAAACGATGATTATATTACAATGGAATAAGGCAACGCATTACTCGTTAGTATGGCTAACGTTTTCACGCATGGATGATGATTTACGATGAGATTATTTACAAACGGGTCAAAATACAACAATTTACGCTTCAACAATAAATCAGCACATAAGCGATGATCGGAGCCACTGAAACAATAAAAGAATATAATTTCATGTTAAACAGTATTCATATTTCTCATAATAACTGTAATGTAATTGCTCCATATTTACCTCTACTAAACTTAATTTAATGGTTCCATTCTGAAGTGGATCTTTACTTTCGAATATTGCTGAAAGAAAAAGAATTTTCACAGATATAAACTTTTTATTTCGTAATGGATACATGAATTACACGTGTATGTTTTTTATTAAATATAAACGAATAAATACATTTAAAAATTTTAAATTGTTAAATTTTTTTGAACTTTTTCTAAAACCTTATAATTTTTTATTTGTTTCGTGTAATTATGTTATACAATATGATCACACGTGCCACGTAGATCTACGTGGACTCTAGTCAATAAGAATTAATTGATTTTGCTGAAAATAAAGCTAAACAAAAGGGAATTTCATATCTTACCAAAGGCATCATTCAAATGTAAAATCGCTGATACAAAGTCGCCGAATCGTAGAGTTCCATCTTTTCTCATATACCGGAGAATGACAATAGAAAGAACATCTGTGTTTAACTGGAATCCTGAAATAGATAGTATCCGATTTAAATATTTGTTTTAACATTTTTATTAATTTCAGAGGAATTTGCACTCATAGCATATTTAAAAGTATTCCATTTATCATCAAGCTATTAAACTTGATACATTTATAGGTAAAATGGTAATTAATCTAATTACTAAAATTATAGTAAAATGAACTACAGTATTTCATAAAAACAAAATTTGACTCCATTTTTTTAAGATTAAGCTTTAGTGAATAATTCGATGAAATCAATAAAATTAGTATTAAAGCAGCTTGTCATATTTCTTTTGCTTTAGATTTACTAACCGACTTCTAGTAGAGCATCCCGAAGTCTCTCTGCCTTGAGTATACCGGTTTTTTCTTTTGTGTGGTTTTTAAACGCCGCCTGCCAGTACTTGAGACTGCACATCAGATCTTTGAAGTCGTTAAACTTTAGCCTGCCACTGCCGGTGCTCTGTTTTTTTTTATTTAAGGAAAATTTGACGATTTGAAAAAATAATGCTATGAAACATTTTGGTAGTAAGATCAAGAGGGTAGTCTTTGTAAAAATCACTGCCCGGTCTTGAAAAGTTGCCGTGGACTAACAAAAATCCTAAAAATCACTAATAAAATATTAATCAATTCAGTACTTTCTTGTAAAAATTTCTACAAAGCATACTATCCTCTAGAATCCCCCCCCCCCCTTTTCAAAGAAATCCCCAAACATGAATTCCCCAATTAAAAAAGGATACGTCCATAGTTAAAATGACCTGGCGACAGACGTCCATGCACGCGCAGCTCTTGATATAATCTGCAAAAGAAAAGCCAGAATTCCGGCGCATAATGTAAAACTGGACAATTCGTATATAGTAACGCAGCTCTCATATAATTAAGTAAGCGAGACGTACCGTTGGGTAGGCAGGCCTCAAGTAACTCCTGGAGTTCGAATGCGTTGACTGTCCTGTGCTCGTCGGCGAGCTGCAGGAAAACAGCCTCGTACTGGGAGAAGCCTTTGCCCTCGAGTGGCGGTGCCTTGACGATAGCCGATTTTAGTAGCGACGGTGGCGTGTCGAGCAGCCTGGAACATAATTGGGGTGTCGTGTTGAGATTGGAATTGAGAAATTTAGGATTTAGGCGATTTGTTTGCGGGTTGGTTTTCGAATGTAGAAATGTTTTTTTTGGATTTTTCCATTGTTTAATAGTTTTACGTACAGGTTTAAGATATTATTTTTTATGTGGCGTGAATGTTGGTATTAAAGAATGTCAATTTATGTTTTTAATTAGTGACCGTAATTGCAATTAAGGCCAATTAGTATATTATGGACCAGCGCGTTGTCTCGAATAATCATAAAAGATTATTTCATTAAAATATCTAGAGCGCTGCAAATAGATATGAAAAAACCGTACACATTATTTTCTTGCTCTTCTTATTTTAATAACATACATAGAAGTTTCAAACAGTTTAAACGCGAGCAAAAAACTTTAAAAACTTCATTAAATAATTATTAATTTAGCTATATATAATTATTTCACTACTAATAATAAATACCTATTGATTAAATACGTGCAATTACGACCAGAAAAAAAACTTTAAAAAATAAATAAGCCCAGAAACACAAAATTCAAAAAGTTATTAACCAACTTTTTCAAAACTTCTTTTAAAAATCGTTCTCTTTACGACCATCGCGCCACACGTCAAACAAGGTAGCTGGACGCCTTTCGAAAAACTGTAACTCGTGTATACTTACTTGAGTTTGAGCGGCTTGCTACTGTAAACTCTGAGCGTAAAGCTCGTTTCCTGAGTAGGTTCGAACGTCGTTGGGATGAGGAGATAACCGCCTTGGTCCAATTGGCATCTATGGCTAACCTGCCGGCTGTTGGTGTACTGCGAGTTGATGAGAGATTTGTTCTTTTTGAAGAACTGCTTGTTAATCGATTCGGTGCTGTTCTTCGGTAATGCGTAAGCCGTGAAACCAATCACCTGTCGATCGATATATCATTGTTAAAGTACCGCATTTTTTTTTTATAACGGTGTCTAATTTATTTTAATGGCGTTCATTGGTCAAGATGAGACGTATTAGAGACAGTAATTTATAAAACATAATATAAAAATATTTGTAAAGAAAATTTATTTTACATATGATAGAATGATTCTACCTTTCAAAATTAAAATATTCATTACTTTTATGTTTCAGTTCATTTTTTGCAGTAATAAATAGTTTACGAATTTACATTAAATTAATTAAATTCTATTAATTACCGATCTACATGCATAGAAATATACAAAGCAATTAGTCAAAGAAAGAAAAAAAAGTATTTTTAATAGATTATTATTTATTGCTATGTATAGCTACCGGTCATAAACGTAACGGTGAAAACAAAATATACTTTACCTTCGGTTCCATTATAGAATGCTGATTCAAAGAAACTACGACTTCTTCCATTTCGCTGAGTATGAGATGTAATTGTGGGTTGATGTGAAACGTTTCTAAAAAGAAATTCTTGTTTTATGAAAGTTGCTCGAGTACCATAAATTTTGCTTTGTCAGGGTTGCAAATAATTTATTTTTTTTTATTTTGCGTAGTACATTTGTGTATTTTTAATAATTTTGTTATTTTCGCAAAGAGAATTGCTATTATTTTGAGCGCGTTTTACTGCTATTTTACTGACACTTAGGCCAGCAGAAGACTATAACTTTCTTGGTATTAGTTACTGCAAGTGTTTAATGATTTTCATGGAGCAGATGAAGGTAAATTTTAATCTTTTTTTCAAGTTTTATTCACTCATGTCTATAATTATCTGAGACCTTGCAAAAATACGAAATTCAAAAAATGATGAAAGGTCGAATTAAGGAAAATTACAGTGCAACAAGTTGAAAAATTATACATTTCAGCAGGATGACGAAAGATTTTTTAATTTCTTTTAAAATTACAAAAGAAACATGCATCTGTTCAAGTGTCCCATTTCCCTAATTTCTTGAAATTATTCAAACTTTAACCAAAAATTTTTCACAATCAACGAATTAAAACAAATTTAATGACACAATTCTCCTCGACACTTGAATCAACTCTGCACACCTACCACTAAACAATCCATTTCCCCTTAATAAATCGATCCTTTAAACAAACCTCCCCTCAAACCCAACGTAAAATCGATCTCACCTCCGGCTATCTATCCCATATCCCTCATCCACCCACACAGCTCTCTCGCCTATATACAACCCAAGCAAGCGAAATTGCATAGGCAGAAATAGAGAGAGAGGAAGAAAGCTAGAGCTCGATAGACGTACCTTGATTATTACGACAGCCGCCGGCGGTGACGCCCCGCCTCCAGCTGCCCTGGTAAAGCTTCATCTGCCAGGTGTGCTTGCTGTGCAGCGAGGGCTCGTCGCGCGACGTTTCCGCGTCGAGGTGCACGACCTCCAGATGCGTGAACGTCTTCACAAAGTCCGAGTACGAGATCCTGGGGGCAAGCGTATATAGAAGGTAAAGTATAAGCTTGATGAAGGTATGGGTATTGTTTATTGGAAGCGCCTGTGGGGGTGATGGGTGTGCATATGCGATTAAGGGGAGACGCTGCCTGCTGATCGAGGAGTTGGGGATTGAGGAGGCATTGGGAGAGGATCTTTGACCTGGCTTGATAGTGGCTCAGGGCTATTGTTTGAGGATTGGAAAAATGAGCGGACTTGTTAGGGTATGGCGAAAATTCATTGTTGGGTTTGCGAGCTTAAAAATGAGTGGTATAAGCGTGTAAATTAAAAAATTCAATAACTAGTATCGAAGATTCAAAAAAACTTAGCACGAGTGAAATTTCTGTTATTTGAGCTTTAAATGTGCGCATCAAATATATATATATATATGTATATATATATATATATATATATCCGGCTGAGTCTGGTATAAGTCCTAGAAGTCTTTTACTTTTTATTTATACAAAAAAATTTACAACATTTAGTCTATATAAGAAGTATAAATATGAATTGTGAATTAAATAATCGTGAATTTTTTACTATTTGTTAGTGGGAATTCCACTTTTTTTTATGTAGTGGAGCATTTTGCACTATTTCAACTTTAGAGAGTAGTATCAAAAAAACCTATTTCAAAATATTTCGGCATTAGAGCGCTAACTTACCAAAACTCTCCCTCAGCCATATTACGGACGGCCAGTCGGTCGCGTTCAACTGGCGGCACCTCGTCCCACTCGAGGCCACCTCGCGCCCAGGCACCTACATATTCGCCACCCGGACCCAAAGGGTTGCGCAGC
This sequence comes from Eupelmus azureus, assembly GCA_030522685.1. NCBI lineage: Eukaryota > Metazoa > Arthropoda > Insecta > Hymenoptera > Eupelmidae > Eupelmus > Eupelmus azureus. The sequence goes on along the minus strand of JAPYZA010008362.1, from coordinate 748 downwards.
TTCACCAGCTGCACCGCCTCGCCACTGAACGTCTCCACCTGCGAGTATAGGATAATTATCGTTCGTCATTTGATTGATTTTGGCAATAAATGAAGCCGATTCAGGTTCAGTTAACGTGAATTTTCACTTTCTAGATGTTTTTAGCTTTGCTACTAGATAAATAGAAGACTTTCGTTAATGTGCTATTCATGAATAGTAGGTTCATATGAATTTTCACTTTCTACATACTTTTATTTTTTTAGTGGAAAGGTAAAAGACTTTCGTTAATGTGCTATTCATCGAGTAACCGTGTGAATGATGGACGTTTACTCTCGATATAATTATAGTATTAGTGGTGTATAATTTAACGTGTACAGCATGACAAAAATTTCGATCCATTATGCGTCTAATAGCTTTCTTGCTCGGGATGATTAAGCATTGTTGTCGGTTAACATGATTCGACTTTTCTATAGGAAACCAATACATGATTACATGTTCTAAACGATTTGATTTTTATTAAAACAATAATTATATCAATGGAAAATCAGAGAAACGAAGCTTAACTACGTAAAAATCGTATAGTGATTGTAATTGTGAAAAGACTAGTAGTAGAATAAAAGTAAGTAAATCTTATTACCCTTTCTATTGCGTAGAGTCTGTAATTGATTCCCATTTGTATACCGTTGGCCAGTTTTTCCGTGCTAGCTCGTATCTGAAAGTAAAGGAGTCGATTACATGAATATCCGTATAAAAGTAACATAACATGATT
>JAPYZA010008361.1:0-17742 GCA_030522685.1 Eupelmus azureus | reverse complement strand
AAAATGTTTAACGAACAAACATTTCTTTTCCCATATACAGTTCTGATGCTGGACAAAGTGCCATGGTGGGCTAGCGCGAGCGTCTCCCTTCTGGTGGGCTTAATATCAGCTGTGGTGGTTTACGTGTTCGTCGTGCCCTGGCAGAGGAAGAGGATCATCCTGTCCCACAGCAGCGCAAACAACGGCCGCGTCCCGGACCTCGACGTCGCCGAGAACAAGGAAACCACCGCTCTGTCGGTAATATCGCAGCGCGACACTACCACCAGCGAGACCAGGTACCCAAAAACTCCCACTTAAGCCAAAACGATAAAAAAAGAACTTGCCCACCAAACGAAAATACTCGCTTAGGACCACACTGGAGGAGCCGAAGGGCCAGCTTCGCGTGAACAACAGCGCGAGCCCGCTCCTGTTATCAGCGGCAGGCGGCGACGTAGAGGGCGCGGCTGGCCGCGTCCTCGACGAGGACGCCGTGATGGACTCGGAGCATCCGGACGTCTCGAAGCTCTTCGCGTTCCTGCAGGTGATGACGGCGGCGTTCGGCAGCTTCGCCCACGGCGGCAACGACGTCAGCAACGCCATAGGGCCGCTTATTGCCCTTTGGGCTATTTACGCCGAGGGCTCGGCCAAGCAGGAGGCGGAGACGCCTCTGTTGATTCTGCTTTACGGAGGGTTGGGTATCTCCATGGGCCTCTGGATCTGGGGCAGGAGGGTCATCGAGACGCTTGGTCATGATCTCGCCAAGATCACGCCCACCACGGGATTCACGATAGAGGTAACGTTATGTACAGTTTTTAAGTATTTACTGAGGAAAGTATTTATTACTTAATTGAAATGCTTAATTAAGTCAGTTAAACCTTTTTTGATTAAAAAAATTTGTAAGTAAATCAGTTACACTTTTATTGTGAGGGTAACATTATTATAGAAATTATTAATTTTGTATAATAAATTTAAAGTCTATTAAACTATATAATATGGTCTTTTTAAACAATAATACTTAATCAAAAGAAAATGCTGAAATATAAATTCTTACTTACCTTTCTGATCAAGACAAAGAATAAAATTTTAAATCAGAGTATATTGTCCGACTGATTTCTGAAAAAGTTTCGCATAAAATTAGTATTCGTATTGCCTGCACGTTTCAGATTATACTTACTTTACTTTAGCAGGTAATGAAAATATATAAGACCTCTAAAGCTCTAAAAATAATTGGTTCGCCGGCGATCGATTTTTGAATACATCTTGCAAACATATTGTATTAAAGTTTTATCTTTAATAAACTGTCATAAGTTTTAGCCTCATGATATGCACTCTTTAAACTCACTTTTAATTTTTCTTGTTTCATTAAACATCGATCAAAAATAATAACTTTGAACTCAACTGATTGACAAAAATAATATTCGTTACAAAATTTACATAAATATTAAACAATTTTCATTATCTTTCAATCAACTTGCAAAGTAGATAAGGTCATTCTACAAAATTAAAAAGAAACGAAAAACAAAAACAATAATAAAAAAAAATCACTAACAACATCAAAATCCGGTGACCACAGGTCGGCGCAGCGGTGACGGTGCTGCTGGCCAGCAAGGCGGGCCTCCCAGTCTCCACGACCCACTGCAAGGTCGGCTCGGTCGTCTGCGTCGGCTGGGCCTCGCGCGGCGGCGAGGGCGTCAGCTGGAGCCTCTTCCGCAACATCGCCTTCGCCTGGCTCATCACCGTGCCCATAGCCGGCCTCCTCTCAGCCGGCTGCATGTTCGTCTTCCGGCACTTCATCGACTGAGAGCTGAGCACTGTTTAATCGGCTCTCTCTCACACACTAACATATATGCGACACACACCTATATACATGTAAACAAGTACACGCCGGACGAACGCGCACTCAGAACGTCTATACCACGTAGCTTTTGATTAGCGAGAAAATTGTACTTTAGGAGGGGTAATGATTTTGACTTTAAAAAGATGACGAGGAAGGTTTTTGTTATGATTTTGTTTATGTGTATTAGTATGAGCTTGCGATGGGGTGAGGTTTTATTTGGTTTTCAGGAATTATTGGTTTTGTTGTGAGCGTAAAGCTTTCTTTTCATTTCGGAGAAATGATGAAAATTTATAAAAAAAAACAAACGATACTTTTAGTATGACTATTAGTTGTTTATATTATATTTTTTTAATGTCAAAGTTAGCGCCCATCTGTGATTACTTATCCGATACTACACATATACACACTACTGTTGTCAATATCCACAGGATAAGAATAATAATTATTGAAGAACAGATAGAAGATCATTACAATAAATGGAAGAAAAATTAAAAAAAAAAACAAAAAACAAGAAACGACGTCGTTATGCAGTTTTTGTATGTGTTTGAGCGAGAGGCGGGTTGGATGCATCCGATTATTGACGATATCGAGTTTTAATCGCTAAGCGATATTACTGATAAGATTTAGTATTATAAAATGATTTATTTTTATTCTTATTTCTAAGAAAATTAGTTACAATTTTTGTAGGTGAATGTACTGCTTGAGTTAAAATTTTTGTTTTCTGAATGTTTGGTCAGATGATGTAAAAGAAGCACTTTGTGTAAGAAAAAATAGAGTACAATTACTGAAACATAGGGATATTTTTCTATTGCGTCAAATAATTTTTATAAAATTTCACGTTTCAATTTTATATAAATGGTCAATTTACTTTGATTACTTTTTTATAATTTATGTATGTACAAAAATTTGAAAAAATGCTACCGAAATATTGTTTAATTTTACACTTTTTATATGGTACACGAAACATAATATTTTCAATAAGTATTCGATAAGTATATCTGCATCTAATTTGAATTATGAAAAGAGTTCTTAATTATATATAATTTTTTTTACTACTTACATGTAAATTTATACTAATGTAATTTAATCTTTGCTTATGTTGTTTTAGTTAAAATAGAAAAATATAATATAATATAAATAAGTAGAATAAGATTGCAAAATGTGCTTCATAGTAGAATCAGTATTTTAAAATATGAATATCCCAAACAAATTTCGTTGGTACATAGTTCGATAAAATTTGTCGAGTTATTCTTCACTAAGCAAATTCAATGTTGCATTGATTAAAACTACAATTACTAGCAAGCATTTCTGTGAAAATAAACAAATTTTTAAATAAAAGACAACGTCCAAGCAAAAAAATACTGTAACAAAAAAAAAATTATAAATCAAACTTAATGTGTATGAATGAGCTTATAATCAATAGGCCGCAACTTGTTCAAAGCAAAACAAAAAAAAAAAACAATCATCCAGTCAGCACTGAATCTATCTTAATTTACCATTAAGTTTAATCACCCAAATCAACGCGTGAAAGTAGCGAGGAGCATTGACCTGTCAATGACAATGCGATGAAAGTATTAAAAAAAACGGCACGCGACGTCAATAACCGCAATGCATCTGTCCGACCGATTTTTATTATACATTATTATATAATTGTTGTAGCTCTGTTGTGTTGGCGCGGCGTCGTTAGGAGGCATAACCAGCTGTCATAACAACGTGCGTGCGCTAGCTAGCCCCGCTCCGCTTAGCCACGGCGCGGCGGCGGCGAGAGAGAAAATTTCGCGGGTGTGGTCGATATATACACATTAAGGGGCGGTTGTTATAGAGATCGAGGACGATGAAAGGGAAAAAGTGAAAATAATAATAACGAGCCGACGTGAATTGAAGCGTCGCTTGATTTGATTATAAGTATTGATCATTCGACGACATGAGATAATATTATTTTTTCAATAAAGTGCTTTCATCCGAAGACGTTTCGTTGCTGTGATTTTTCAAGGTTAATTATAGCGCTTCACTCTCTACTAGCCACTATTGTCTTTTTTTTGCTCCCGATCTTTCGTTATGGAGGGTCTGCCGCTGCTACCCGGCTACAGTTTCTGCGATTTCACGGTATGTAATAAAAGCCGGTCGAAACTAGAGTACCACAGGACTGTGCTCTTTTTCGAGTTTACGCTGAGATTTTTTTATCACCTTGGTAGTTGAGTTAGGTGTCAATGGCCGTTGCATAACCTTTGACGTATGGTGGTTATACGGGTTTAAGTGGTACAAGTAGTTCTTGTGTCAGACGTACTGTTTCCGATAAGTAAACACTTTTTTTAAACGTTTTCAGATAGTTGTAGAGTTATTATCTAATGAGGCGTAAGATAAAATTAAAGAAAATGAATGCGCGACAGCAGTGATAGTTAAATTAATGAAAAAGAGACGACTGTAAGTTGTATTTATGTCAAATTAACGATTGTAACTGTTAAAAATTATTATACATCGGATGTATAAAATTTGCCTAAAATGCTAAAATAAGTTTGTAATTTAATTAAGCAAGTAAATGTATGTTTAATAATTATAACTTTCAGGGGAATAAGGAATTTGTTACTGTTACTAAAAGTATTATTGAAAAATTATTGAAAATTTTAACTATAGTATTGGAAGAAAGGCTTACTTAACGTTATACAATTTCGTTGATTAACTTAAGGTTTAACAATGTTTTAGCTCCACTGTGGTATTCTAATTTCAAACTTTACCATTAATGCGGATAAAAATAAAGGATATATAAATAATTCGTGTTTAACGTTTGACAGACAAATGATTACAAGCTGACGCAGAAATTGAGATTTTTAAATGGATTTCGCATGATACGCGATAATTTCGATGCTGAGGAATTTTTAAAGAATGCTAAGTTTGTCGAGTAAGTAAATGTTGAAAAATAATTTTCTTTTCGGGTAGACTACACTGACATTCTATCTTATTAGAATACAAAATGTTATTCAAAAGGTAATAAAATATATAGATATAAACTTTTCGAGTAATAGTTTCGAATTGACAAACAGGTATTAAATATTTATATTATATAGTATAAATGTGCGCAGTTCTACTTTGTGTAAAAACATTTATGTGGAACTTTTGCATGTAAAAGTGCATTTAAAAAATAAAATTGTATTTCAGTCTTTTAGGAAACAAGCTCAAAATGTCAGTATGAATAAAAACGTTTATCCGCGCAGTTTTAAAACTAAACTCAGATGTAATCGTCTATTTTTTTAACTACACAAACACAACGTCGAATATTTTGTCACGTAAAAAATACATCGTTTATTTTAATATTTTACATGAAGATATATTTTGTTTAACGAAAAATTGTATCACATAATTTTGTAAATCTACATTGAATAAATCGTGCCAATTTCAACTTTTTCGAAAATCTTGTACCATATTTTTTTTAATGATTTTGAAATTTGTTTTTTTTTATTCACGAATACTGTGATAATAAATTTCATGTGCAGGGATTTAAAATGAAAGTTACTCTGTAAGAAAAGCACACAATTATGCATTAAGCATTAAAAGTGAGGTCGAAATATAAAACATACATAAGATAATATTGTCATTAAAAATAAAGTTACATCAACGTTCAATTCGATTATTGAATTTCGTATATAAATATGCTTTTATTTATTCAGTGTGGTCTACCTTTATGTTTTAAGTATTTTTATCACGCGATATTATTATTTTATTATTTCTATTCTTAAATAATTTATATAATATAACAAAGTTTTATTTTAATTATTAATTGGATACTTTTTTGTGTTTTTTTTCGTGTACTGAATATTTATATTCTAATAATTGAAAAGCTACAATGATAAAAAAAAAGATTTAATTTAATCTAATTACATTAACAATAATGCTATGTTCCTAATGCAGCATTCCTAAAATAACATTAATAATTTATATATCATCCAATTTTTTCAAATTCATAAATACATATTTTATTACAAATTTTATATCTCATACGTACAACTCATTTTACTTAATGAACATATCATAATGAAAATAATAACTCAATTCAAAATTTGAGAGCACAGTATTGAGAGAGATATTTCATGAATTTTTAAAGTCTAATTTTATCCAAAAATATCCTCTACATTACTTATATCCGAATGAGTTGGGAAAAATTTTGATCTGTCATGTATATCACGAAATGCGCTAAATTATTTGTGTATACGTTTCTTTAACAAGGGATGTACTACCCTCTCGGGTCAAGACTTCAGTTAGATTAAGGAAATATGATTTAGGATACTAAAAAATGAAAGAAATTCCAGTAATACGGTTTAATATTACAAAATTGGAGTTATGGTGATTTGTAGAAATATGTTCCAGCAAAACACAAAAATTTGAGAAAATTGCATATTAAATTAATTTGATCTTAAATTATATGTTAGCTTAAACTTTAAATATTTTAAACTGATTATACATTTCAATTATAGTACATTGTGCACCTAGGGAGTAAAAGTAAAGAATGTCTCAGACTGCGTGTAATTGTCACCCGAGCCGAAGGTGAGGGTGACAAACATGCAGTCTAAGGCTTTCTTTACTTACTCCCATGGTGCATATACTATTTTTCTCCACGAGGAGCGTAATATGCGTGCTGTAGAATTCGCCCGCAGGGCATACAGTACGCACTTTACGCGCCGTGTGTAGAAAAATATATTTTTCGCTTCTGGAAAAAAAAAACAAATAAAACTTACCATTAAAATTAACTTTGTTTCTTCCGAGTCTATTCCATACAACTGCATTTTTTCCAACTATTTATTAAAAAATAAAATTACAAAATTACTACGAAGTAAACTTTAAAAACTCCACCTTACACTTCCAACAAATCTTACCGCACGGCCCAGCAACAACCTTCAAAAATCAAACCATAAAAACTTAAAAAATCGCGCAAAGGTACAACCCCGAGCTGACTTATGGCCGGCGCAAGCCAAAATCAGCCCACGAGCACCGCCGGTTCGTGCCCCACTGGGTACTCTTCGAGCGCAAAACTCTGCGGTTCGAGGCCTACTTCCGACAGGGTATCTTTGGTTCGGCTGTGGAGCACTTCAGGGTGCGGCGTGTGAACATCTTCTACTACCTTGACGATGATACGATGCAGGTGATAGAGCCGAAGTGCGATAACGCCGGCTTCAGTCAGGGCAAGCTCGTGAAGAGGTCGAAGGTACCGAGGCCTGACAGAGAGGATAGGGTTTATCATTGGAAGGATTTGAACGTCGGGATGGATATTGGTAAGAGATGTTTGTTGTAGTGGGGTGTCTAATTTTTGCTGATTTATTTTTTGAGGAGTTTTTTAATATGTATTAGCTACTAGTATTATTTAATGTGTGCAAGTTTTTCAGTATTAATGCGGTGATTATTATTTCAATCGCTACAATTTTTATCGTGATTTCCACAATATTTTGGGTTGCTGCAACCCGTTCCAGGTTTACCGTGATATTTCTTGTAATTTTTGGAAAAATTCTCTCCGTGTACTTTTTAAATTCCGACAGTCTAGGACATTTAGAATTACCGGCGAAAACTATCTCAGATAACGCCTTTGCTGTGAAAAGTATCTCTTTTTAATTTCTACCGCGAAAACTATAATAGATACAAATAAAAGTATACTTTATCGATATTTCTCCATGAAGACAGCGTGGCGAAAAGTACTACTTTTCGCAGCAATTCTTAAAAAGTATCACCTTTCTTCGAGGGCTTATGAAACTTACTATTTTTCGACAACAAAAGAAAAGCACTAATAATAATAGACTTTACAAAAACAAAACTTAACCACACCACAAAACAAACCACCAACCACCCCAACCCTTCTCCCCATTCCAGCCATCTACGGCATAGTCTACCGCATCATCAGCTGCGACACCTTCACCCGCGAATTCCTCACGAGCCAGGGCATCGACGTCGGCGAGCCGGAGTCCCCACCGCCGGATCCCTACCTCCAAAAACGCGCCCAGCAGGAACGCGAGGCCAAAGCCGGAGCAGCGAGCAGCCACGACCGCAGCCTCGCCAACGACAAACGCTTCCGATTCCTCGAGTACGACGGCATGGTGCTGACCTTCGACGCCCTCTGGGACGAGCAGCCGTACAAGCTCTACTACTTCCTAGCAGACGACACGATAAAACTGGTCGAGGTGCAGCCGCCCAGGGAGAAATCGGGCAAGGGACTGCTGCTCAAGAGGACCAAGGTGCCTAAGAACTGGACGGACGTGCCGGCTACGTATCCGGGGGCTTACATGGAGATCAGCGACGAGGAGATCAGGGAGTATTACTCGCCGAAGGATCTGAAGGTAAGGTAGGGCTTGTGGTGAGGTTATGGTGGTTATTGAACTATAGGGGTTGTGGATCAACAGGTGGGCGAGACCGTGTTTGTATTTGGGCGGAGATTTTTCCTGTACGACTGCGATCCGTTTACAAGGAGGTATTACGCTGAGATGCTTAGGATTGAACAGCCGCCAAGGATACCGCTTGCAAGTGATGCTGATAAGCTTTGCGTGAAGAAGGTTGAGTGCAAGAAGAAGGACGAGAGGGCGCAGGATTTGATTCGCAGGCTCTATAATTTCCCGAAACGGCTGCGGTACAGTTTGATTGTTGGTACGTATACGTGCTTTTGTTATTTGTTATTTTGTTTTTGTTTGATTTAGTTTTGAACGAAGACGGTAGATTGATGTTAACATTTTATTTATTTATTGATATGTAAGACGTATCAAAGTTTGATTTTATGGGCATCTAAATTATTTTTTTTTAAATACGTATTTTTAAATAGTAATGTCTCGAATAATCTTTTAAGATACAGTGTCTGCAAATAGTATTTAAGAGTTTTGAAAAGTGCTAGTTTACGCACATTTTATATAAAATTTGTATTATACGGACAGTTGTTAGTCAAATTTATCGCATTTTATGGCCGGTAAAAATTAAAAAGTAATCGCAAATTTCAAATTTAAAAATAGTATATTTCGATACTAGTGCGAGAAAGTGATTTCAGGCTCGTGTGGACGTTTGCGCCCGAGCGAAGCGAGTGACGTCGAAGCGCTTTTAAAAATGTAACGTGACTAATCATAGAGACTGCAAATTTTTAAAAATTAACAAAAATTTATTGTAATTAGATAGATTATTTATAGATTATAATTTAAAAATCGTTGGGTTGCCATATTATTTTACTCGATGGTCACATATTAATTTTAAACTCAATGAGCCTTAAAGATGAAAGTAGAAACCCCCTTGAAACTTGTCGACATAAATAAAGTTTATTAAATAACAACTTGGTTCGCTGATGACAGTTTTTTACTTAAAAAATCATTTTATCCACTAACAATAGAGTTTTTATTTCGAACTTTTATTTTACTTTTTACAACCGTTAATTATTATGAAACAGTTACCTAATAATAGTACATTTCGATACGGGTGTGGAAGGTGGTTATTTGCCTCGTGAGACGTTTTTCGCCCGCGCGAAGCGAGGGTGAAAACACCTTACGCACCAGTATCGAACCGTATTTTATACCACGAGAGCCGAAAAATCATCTTAAAGTTATGATTTTGAGGTTAGAGTGGTATAAATGTAATTTTAACTACTAGCCGTAAGTTATATTTCTATAATTTAATGCAGATTTGTTCGAAATAAAAATTAATCAAATCAATGAAAATCATCCTATTTTAATCCATGCGCGCAAGCACTAAAATAAAAAAGTATTTTAATAAAAAAAAATGTTATTCCGTACAAAAATCTAATTTTCACTATGAATCATCAGAATAAAACTCTATATTCAACTCTCTTCAGCTAGTGGTGTCAACCTAATTAACGAAAGAAACGAAATCTTACCGTTTAATCCTAACCATCCTCAACTTTTACTTACATCATCACCCGCAGACGCCGTCCACCCAGAGGACGAGGGCCGCGAATTCGTCCTGGAATACAGCCTGAGCGACGGCACGATCCGCATCAGCGAGTTCGAGCGGCGCAACTCCGGCCGGCGGGAGGGCTGCTTCCTCGGCTGGACGCGCGTACCCAAGCCCGACGGCTCCGAGTACTACTCACCCGAGGACTTCTACATAGGCGCGAAGCTCAACGTCTTCGGGCACTGGTTCATTATCACCGGCACCGAGCCTTTCGTCTACAAGTACATGAAGGCCAATCCCCAGAAGTTCAGCGAGATGGTCAGGAACAGCGTGAGGGATCATTTGATGGCTAAGGGACTGATTGAGGAGGAGTGTGATAAGGAGAAGGATAAGGTTGAGGCGAAGGTGGAGAAAGAGGAGGATTGCTGCTGTCCTCAGGGAGAGTGCGATTGCACTTGAGTTGGTGGATCTGTGTTAATGGAAGGAGGGTGGAGATAAATGTGTTTTTATAAGTGGTTTGAATGTAGTGGAATTTGTACTCGTGATTGTTTGATGAAAATATATACGTCGTGTTTTTTGAGGATTTTAGTTTGATGTAGCAGTGTTATTTTATGAAAGCGTGATTTTTATTTTGGATAAGTTGGGCCTTTGCAATTAGAATCAATGGGCTCTGATAAATTAAACAAGTTCAGTAGTATGGAGTAAGTAAATAAATGCGGCACCTTCTTTTTCATAATTAAAAAATGATATTATTAATGGCATGCAAAATAATATATAAAGTAAATAATAATACATATTTATTCATGCTTCTAAAATTTATAAATTATTTTGCGCATTATTAATAATTTACTTTCTTAATTATATAATAAAAAATTGATAATTAAAAATTTGATAAGTCTTCTGTTTCATTTAGTTATTTTATGAAATTTGCACAAAAACATTCTAATTGAATCAATTAAAAACTGTAGGAATATATTTTACAGTTTACTATAATAGAATAAGATGAAAAATTTTTCTTTGGGATGTCGCAGAATGTTCTTCATTATTAAAAGTCGCTCGTTAAAATGAATTGAAATGGTAAGCAGATTTAGTTTTTTTTTTTAATATTTACAGTTATTCCTAATAATGATAAATTGAATTGATAATTTTACATTGAATAAACTTGTAATAAAATTTTTCCACATTAAAAAAATTTCTGCTTTTGATTAAATACATTTTCCTTTATAAATAAATCTAATTTAAAACAACTACATAAGTTACTAATGGCCTTAACAATTTAAAAAGGTAATATACAATTTTTATGGAAGATTTGAACTAGCGCTTAATTTTTGGCCGATTTTAATAGTTATGTAATATTTTATGTTCAAAAATCATAACTGATTTAGAAAAATTGTTCTCGTATTTGCAAATTTATGTATAAATAAAGCTCCGAATTAGAAACTTGAACTGAAAGCATTATTTCGAAAATATATGGAAGTATGGATCAAAAACACGTAGTCAATTAAGAAATATTCAGAAAAGATTTTATATTATTATATTTAAAGATTCTCTTTTCAGTTTAATACTAGTGAAAAAAGGTTTAATATAAAAATTATCTTTTAATCTGTGATTTTATAAAATTGTAAAACTCACATTGTTACCGAGAATGCGGAAATCCATTTTTTAAATTTAATTTTCAATTTCGTGAAAATATGTAACAGCCACTGCTACCTTCATTAAAAAAAAAATTCTGAAAAACAAAAATTAAATTCCAAAAAATGGATTTCCAGATTCTTGATGACGAAGAGGGTTTTACAGTATCTTATTATACTAACAATTTTTGTAAATAAATGATAATTGATAAAAAGTTTTTGAAAATTTCTCTTACATAATCAACAAATAGAGTAAATTTTAAAAAATATTGGACTACAAGTTTATTTTTTAACTATAATAGATATGTTATACAAACAAAAAAAATTATAATTAACTTTCTGAAAATATGATAAATATAAAGTAAAAACTTTAAAAGATCTAAATATTAAGAATACATTTAATTTTTTTCAACTATTTTCAATCAATTCTGTATTGTTTCAAAATCTCTTTGAAATTTACTGTATCTATTAAATAACCACATGCTAATATTTTTTTCTAAAATGTAAAGATAATTAAAAGTAAAATATATACTTTGAACAAAAACAGTTTTTAAGAGTAAATAAATTAAATCATGTTGTCTCATCATGTTATGTGATAATACTGCTATTTTTCAAAAATTTATGATTTTTTAAAATTTTTACTTTAAAATTCTTTGGATGATCACTGAAAATGACTAAATATAAAATTAAATCATTTTAATATGTATATCATTTAATTTTTTCGAGACTTTTATAACTTATAATTGAAAAATATGATACTGAATAAAAAGTTTTATTTTCAATATTAAATTAGAATATTTATTTAAAATAAAACTGACCAATTGAAAAAATATCAAAGCTATATATACTGACATTAGATCCATATAATTAAAATTTTTTTGCTAATATTGTAAAATTATAAAAGTTTTAGAAAAATAAAAGTATAATCTAGATTTTTCAATCCTAGTAAATAATTATTATTTTTAAAATAAATAAAAATTTAAGATAAATTAGCTTTTATTAATTAAAAGAATTTATTAATTTTTTTTATCACAAATAGAATAAGTATGATATTTATTTACTTCTTTTTGAAAGAAACTATTTTTTTTTTTTTTTTCAAAAGGTCATTCATACTAATAAAAACTGATAATTTATGGAAAGTAGTAGTGTAAATTAAAAAATCTAGATGGACGTTTTTAATTAACGTTAAGGCATAAGAATTAAAAGTATAAATAAAAAATTGAAATTGAAATGTATAATAGTGTAAAATAAACCGGCCAACGTAAGAATTTTCCCTTTATTTCACGCAATTCAGAAATGGCAGAACGGGATGCAACACCACCGTTAGCCTTCAGAGTTAGTCTCTCCTCTCCTGCATACACTCTCGTCTTTTCTTTTCAGATTTCACTTATTTTACAATCAACAATCAATCTGTTGCATGCCGGAAAATCGCTACAAGTAATCGAATAAAATTAACATTTATTGTTTACTCTCGAATTTCTCTATTCTAAACATTGTAAGATAAAGGCGAGAGACAGAAATATTTTTCTTAGAAACAATAGCATTTTTTTTAAACAATAGCATCTAGCGTGCCACTCTCGTGATTCTTTGTTTCTCATCATTCTTCAAACGACAAAAAACTGAATAACTTCTAGGAACGACGACATAATTAACCTTTATGGTTACATTTTTTTTATAAACTTGCTTATTCCTTCACTTTTTCAAATTTTAATAAAGCGTTTAAAGATAAGAAAGAAAAAGAAAAAATCACAAAAAATGTATCTTCTTGTTTTTGCATAAAATTGAAGAAACCCTTAAAATTATTATCAAAACATGTAAAAGGTCTGCTCCAGCAATTCGGAGCATGAGGAAGAGACAGAGAGGCAGAGACCTACAAGTTTTGTATAAAAAGATATTCATCGCTGGAAAGCTTTCTTCTTTTCTTTCTTACTTCTTTTTTATCTTTTTTTAAAAACATAAACTTGCTTGAGAAGTTTCATCTCTTTTTTAAGGTCTTTCTACACAGTTTAAGAGAAAAATAATAACAGATATCATTAACAATAAGAATTGTGTCTCGTGAAGTTTTTTCACAAAAAGTTACAATGATTACAATTAATCACCATCGTTATTATCATTAATCGCGTCACAATACAGGTCACATATCTCCATAATTTCCTTCGCTGTGCAGGATAATTTTTTTATAAAACATTTTCTTCAGTAGTACAATTGTTTGTGTTTCATATCAACCGCAAGAAAATGGTCATTGTAGGTAATTGTTGAGCGTTTAATACCTAAAGTCGTATTCTAACCATTTTTCGGCACCGTCTGTATGTATTTGGGTGTGTACATTTCATTATTTATTTTTTTATTTATTTTTAAATCTCGTGTTCATAGAAGTTTCAAAGTATATTGATTATTAAAGTCAAACGACACTCTTTTACAATATCCGCTCACTGCGCTTATACATAGAATTTCTTCAAACATTTTCAACAAAAGTACGTTCAAGCATTATACAAGAGTTAGTGTCCACATCGTGTCGTAGTATTACAGTTCGCTCCTATATAGTTTTCGCTCTTTCCATACAGCTTCAGTGATCAATCAGTCGGTGTCCTGTTTCCATTTTTTGTTATGCCTTTTACTTTGTTTATTCATTCATGTATATGTAACATATTCATTTTTTTGCATATTTTTGTTCTTTTATTTTTAATTAAGTTCAAATCGTTTTGCGTTTTAATAAACACCATTTAGCAATAGAGTCAAAGCACATATCGACGACACCACCGCACTATTAAACTCTTTTCATTTTTCAATGGTACTCTCTGGCTGCTTCTGGTCCATCTAGCGATTATGTTTAAATGAAATACAGGATTACTTGCAAGGCTCAGCGCGACGCTAATTATTATCATCGTCATCGTCATTATCGACATCGTTCGGACCAATTCTCTGATTGTGGCGGCAAGTTGGAGTAGTCCATTACTCGGAGAAAGCAAAGAAGTAGTGTAGCTCATTTCCTTTATTCGAATACTAACATGTGTAGTAACGAGACACGCGACCAGTCGCTGCTACTGACGTGAACCTCCTCTACCTCTTCCACGGTGGTCTCGATCCTTTAAAATATAAATTAGCGAAAGGAAATATTAAAAAAAATAGTTTTTCTTCGTTTTAATTAAAGGACTCGAAAATCTATTTTTAATTATATTTTAATTCGTTGATAGTAAAGTTTTAACATCAATTATGTAAATATAATTTAATATAGTTTAGTTATATAAGTGATGGACTAGATAAAATACACTTATAATCTAACTATTATTTATAATAAAAACATCACTAAACGTTTAAAAAATTTCCAAAAGTATATTTTTCTTTCACAAAACTGCAGTTAAAATAATTTTTTTCGTAAAAAAAAGAATTAATTTAAAGAACTGTGGTGATTAAAAACTCTTGCACTTACTCTGCGCTGATGTGGATGATGGTGAGGTGGTCCGTGATGATGGTCCCTAGGATGCATATCACTTGGATGGGGTCCTCTGCCACCGCCACCAGCTCTATGATTAGACGGCGGATGATGCTGAATCGCGTTGGGTGGCGGTCCCTTACGCTGATCCTCCTCCGCCTGGCGCCTCTCGTAGTGTCCAAAGTCGTCGAAAATACTCGTCGAGTGTCGATAGCTGTGCAGAATCCGCAAGACCTGAATGCCCTTGGCATGCGGCACCTCCTGCGCGTCTCGCGAATTCGTCACCGGCTTATTCTCGTTGTTCTCCAGCTTGATGTGGCGCAGCTGGACGTTGGGTACGTCCTTGACGTAAATCCAGCGCACCCGGAACTGTCCCTTCCACTTATCCTGCGACCAGACTGAGCTGTTGCTCTTGTAGTCGACTGAAGAGACCATCTGGGCCATGCCGCAAAAGTGGCCAGAGCCGTTTACGGAGAAAAATAGGTAAAGCGGCGCGCTGTCGCGCGACGCCTCGCGATAGGCCTGATCCAAGCGCTTGTTGCCGTGCTCGGTGCTGCACCAGATTTCGTACTTTATCGACCTGTGGATATCGTCCTCTGAGTAGGATTTTATCACAAAGAATCGGGCGCCCGGTGCCGTCTGGTCGAATTCCACGGGGTTATAATCATTCTTCACTTTCAGCTCATCTAGCACTGGATGGGATAAGTTTTGAGCAGCCAGCTGTTGTTGTTGTTGAGCTTGCTGATGCGGAGAAGGATGATGTTGTACTGAATGTTGCTGATTTTGCAAAGGATGCTGATTCTGAAAAATTGAAATTTAGATACATTTAATCTTATTATTTTCCTTATCTATAGTGTTGTATAATGCAATAAATTGATGATCCTTCTTAAAATTTACCTCTGTTATTAAACAGAAGTATAAATTTTAATCTGTAGATTTATACAAAAAGTTTAATAGTTATTTATCAAATTGAAATTTATCGATACAATCAATACTATTTTTGTAAAAAAAAAATTTTCTTATTAGCGATTGACTTATAATATACCCTTCATAAAAAGTTTACGTTTTGATTGGGTGTCTGAGGCGGTGGAAACTGTTGGTGCGCCGACTGATGGTGCATGGCCTGCAGTTGCGCGGACGGTGAGGGTGGGCTCTGCGGTTGTCTATTCCAACAGGAAGCCAATGGCGGACCACCAGGTGGCCCTGGCGCCGGTCCCCTCTGCTGCTGTTGCTGCTGATGATGCTGTTGTTGCTGCTGCTGCTGTTGCTGCCTTTGCATAGCTGCTGCTGCAGCCGGGGTTGGTTGAGGTGACGGCAAGGGTGGTTGCACCGTAGGTGGCGAAGGTGGCGGTGGTGCCTTTGGTGGCGGCATCGATGCTTTGCCTTCGCCCCAGGTACCGATGTCCATGTTGTGCTTGCCTGGAATTATCGGGGGTGGTGCTATGCCCGTCTTCTTCTTGGTGCCCTGGGTCGACGAAATCGGTGGCACCGGTTTCGCCGGCTGGCTTGCTACGCTTGCCCATGTTATTTTTCGTGGCTCTTTGGGCTCGAGCTTTGGGGGCGCACTGGACACCGGCGCAGGCTGCTGCTGCGGCGGCTGCTGCTGATCTTGCCTCTGTAACTGATATGATTGTTTTAAGATGTTGATAGTAGGAATTATAAGTAAGACATTTTATTTTGTAAGGACAATACAGCATAAACAGAAAGTGTATGAGAATTTCAAGAGAATAATTTTATGTATTTATTTTTTCATTAAAGTTTTAGATTGTTGTCTGTTAATAAGATATCAAATTTGCTCATTTTATAACTTTTTAATTTAAAAACAATGAATTAGTATTACAATGAGATTGCTGATATTTCTGGAACATAAATATATAACTACCTTACTACCAATGGATAATCCCTGAACACCCTGTTCTATCGTTTTATTATCACCAATACTGGAACCTCCATAATTGTCTCCACTCCGATGCTGATAGTAGTCTTCATATCTGGCTTTTCTAGGTGTGCCCCAAGCACTGAAATCACCGTTTCCATGAAAATAGTTGGGGAAAGTGGGTTGGCCAAAGTTACCAAAACTTCCTCCTGCATTGGTCGAGAAAACACCTTCCATGCCATAAGCATCATGGCTCATTTGGCCACTATAGCCAGGTAAGAAGGTTACGGGATCAGTGCCATTGGACCAAGTGCCATCTCCAGCACCAAAGGTCTGATATTGAAATGAAGTGCTTGGATAGTAGGGACTGTAGTGGTCATTGCCTCCGCTACCAATGGGATAGTTTGAGTGATGCTGAGTGCTATTGCCACCTCGCCAAGATTCAAAGCCAATGTCCTCCCCCGTTGAGTGCTCCCCAGGCTGTTGATGTTCCTTTGGACCATTGCTCACTGAATTTATAAAAAACAAAAAATTTAGTTATTTTTGGATATAAGTAATTTTTTAATAATACCTACTTTCAAAAAGATCTCTATTTTGAAGATAAAAATCTTATTAATTATTTTTAGCTGAGTAAATATAACTTTTTGTATTAATTAATTTATTTGCTAAATGATCAAAAGTTTAAAAATGATAACATTAAAGGAAGATATAATTGATATTTTAAGCATTCATTAGAATAAGAGTTAGGATATTAGAACAATTATCTATGAGATTGTGTTGATTTATGAAACTTATTTATAGACTGTTAAAACAAACTTAGCAGTATAATTGGGAAATTTATTGTGATCTTTGCCAATTTCAATTTTAAATCAACATCATAGAAAAAACTTTTACAAAATCAAAAAATAAAATAACAATTAAATATTTTTTACAGCTTTTTTAAAAAATATATTCATTTTGATTTACTTTCTAAAAGTGAAGGAATATATTCATATCAAAATTTACTCATTGTAAACAGTACATTTTATATATAAAGATTTATGAAGTTATCGCTCCTTGTTAATTTTTTATTTGAAAAATTGAATTTATCGGACTTCTAGGAGCCAATGATGTTAAAGATTTC
>JAPYZA010008359.1:0-13161 GCA_030522685.1 Eupelmus azureus | reverse complement strand
AATTTATTTTTATAAATATTAAGTTAATAAACAAATTAATACTCACTTATTCAAAATCTGCTTCGTTCATATGGATTCTAGGAATATTTTGAAGATCTATCGTAGAATGTGCTCCAAAAAGTTTTTTTAACCTATTTCATTTAATTTTGTTTTTATGAAGTATTTAGTGACATGCACGATTTACTCATTTTTTGTTAATTTTACTATTTTTCGAATTTTTTACAATTTACAGCTATAATAATTTAAACACGATAAAATAATTTTTTTTTCACTTATTTCGATAAAAAGAATATCGTTCATCAATCACAAAAAAGTTTTATAACGAGATCTAATTGTATTTTTATTTTTTTAGCTGCATAACGATATATTTTTAACTAATTTTTGTTTATTATCGATCAAATATTATTAATATTTGATCGATTTTTTAAAATTCAAATTAGTATAAATATAATTTTTATTCATTTATGTTGACCGTTAATATTTGATCGATTTTTTAAAATTCAAATTAGTATAAATATAATTTTTATTCATTTATGTTGACCGAATAGTTATCATAGAATAAGCTCCAAGAAGTTTTATATCGATATCTTATTGCGTTTCGATTTAATAAAAAAAAAGACAGTGGCACGTATTTATTCAAGTTTTTTGAATTTGAATTGTCACCGCCGCGCTTGTGTAGTAGTTTGGTTCATAGATTCATATTCCTTCGTTTCGCTAGCGTCAGTCACAGTCAGCTGATCATACATACTCACAGTCAGCTGATCATACATACTTCGGTTAGATAGTTTGTTGACATTACCGGTATACTGCCTTGGTAATTTTTTTAGTTTTAGTTGTAAGGCTGTCACATCGAAATATTCACAATCAAGCGATATTATAAGTAGTCTTTAAGTAAACATGAAAGTTTACGTGAAGAAGAGTTCTGATGAGAATTCAAATTAATCTCAATATTAAATTCAAATTAAGCTCAAAATTAATGATGAGCCGATTAAACACAGGCTGCACCGCCAATCATTTGCCATGCTGAAAGTTGCCTAATAGCAGATCGAGAAATGGTCCGAGGACGGAGTAATCGTGCCGCCCGCGAGCGACTATAGCAGTGCACCAGTGATTGTGAGAAAGCCGGATGGGGAGTACGGGATGTGCATCGACTATCGCGATCTAAATAGAATCACGAAGAAGGATGCTTATCCAGTGCCGAGCTTGGACTCGGTTCTAGATAAGCTGCGCCGAGCAAAATATATCTCAAAGATTGATTTGAAGCCGCATATCTGCAGGTGCTCATGGAGAAGACGAGCAAAAGGTATACTGCATTCGCTGTTCCAGGTTCAGGCTTATGGCAGTTCACAAGAATGCCTTTTGGATTACGTAATGCTCCAATGACTTTTACGAGATTAGCCGCAGCTTTATTTGGGCAGGAGGTTGAGCCGAATATCTTTTTCTACTTAGATGACATCATCGTAGTCTCGGAGACGTTCGAAGAGCTCTTACATTGGTTGCGAGTAGTTCTAGAGAAATTTTTAGCCGCAGGGTTGAAGGTAAATAAAGACAAATGTGAATTCGGCTGTGGGAGTGTGACGTACCTGGGATATCGACTGGACGAGGAAGGGCTAAGGCGTGACCCAGATAGAATAGCGCTTGTACTAGATTATTCGGTGCCGAAATCAGTCACCCAGCTGAGAAGATTTCTGGGAATGGCAGGCTGGTACGCACGTTTTATCGAGGGCGTGGCGGAGTTAAAACTGCCGCTAGTAAAATTGTTGCGCAAAAATCAGCCGTGGGAGTGGAATGAGGAACAGCAACCAGCGTTCGAGACGTTGAAGCGAGCATTGACGGCAATGCCAGTGTTAGCTCGGCCGGATTTTCAAAAGCCGTTCATGATCCAGTGTGATGCCAGCGGTCAGGCAATTGGAGCAGTATTGCCGCAGGAAGGAGAGGATGGAGAGCATCCTATAGTGTATATTAGCCGAGTGTTAACGCCAGCAGAGAGGAATTACTCAACATCGGGGCAGGAATGTCTAGCAGTTATATGGGCCATTAAGAAATTCCGCCCCTATGTTAAAGGGTATGAATTCAAAGTCATCACTGACCATAAGGCATTGAAGTGGCTTAAGAATTTGAAGGATCCGAGCAGTAGGCTCGCAAGATGGTCGTTAGAGATGCAGCAATGGAACTTCACGATTGAGCATCGTAAGGGTACATTGAATGATTTGCCAGATGCACTGTCGAGGATGTATGAGGAGGATGTAGCCGTGGTAGAGTCGTTTGAGGAGAATGTAGATCCATGGTACTTGAGGATGCTCACCGAGGTAGAGAAAAATCCTAAAAAGTACGTGAGTTGGAAGGTCGAAGAAGGCAAGCTATACAAGCAACGCGACGATCCGTTGCTTGAACCACTTGCCAGCGAGGAGAGTTGGAAGCTGGTGTTACCGTGTAAACAGCGAGAGAGAGAGTACTGAGAGATGCACACTGTCCGCCTTGGTCTGGTCATATGGGAGTGGAGAAGACATACGACCGCGTTGCCCGAGAGTAATACTAGAAAGGCGTGTACTACGACGTCACTACATTCGTCAAAGAGTGCGACCAGTGTCAGCGGTATAAGGTAACGCAATCCGGCGAGCAGGGACTGATGAGCAGTCGCATCGTGGAGGAGCTGTAGGTCATTGTAACCGCGGACCTGATGTAGTTTCCCCCAAGTAAAGCGCAGCATAAATACCTGGTGGTATTCCAGGATTTATTCACGCGCTGGATCGAAGTCAAGCCTCTACGCAAAGCCGATGGGAAATCAGTGACGAAGGCGTTCGAGGAGCTAATCTTGTTTCGCTGGGGAGCTCCCGTTTATCTGCTGACAGACAACGGGACAGAGTTCGATAATGCGTATCTCCAAAAGGCCCTAGAGCAGTATGGAGTAAAACGAGTTACCACGCCACCATACCATCTACAAGCAAATCCGGTGGAACACACCAATAGAACTCTGAAGCCGATGATACCCGCATTCGCTGACCACGATCATCGCAAGTGGAATGAGCACCTACACGAGTTTCGGCATGCCTTCAAAACAGCCGTACAAGCAACAACAAAGGTGTCGCCAGCGCTTCTGAATTTATCGAGAGATCCGACACCGGTAGCCAGTCTGCGGAAGGAAGTCGAGGGGAAGAGAGAGATTCAGCCTGTAGAGTCAAAAGTTTGGCTAGACAGATTGAAGCGGCTGGACGCCTTAAGAGATCTGGTGTCAAAGTACATCGACCAAGGGCAGAAGAAACAAGAGAAACACTACAACCAGGGGAAAAGAGGCACGCAGTTTTCCGTGGGGGACTTAGTCATGCGTCGGGTACACATATTTTAAGACGCCAGCAAGAAATTTTCCGCGAAGCACGCACCGAAATACGAGGGGGCTTATAAGGTTACTGAGGTTTTATCGCCGGTGATATATGCCGTGGGAGAGGGAGATATGTCGAGTCGTAGAATAGCGAAAGTGCATATATCGGAGTTAAAGCGATATATTCCGCCGCGCCAGGCGAATCAGATCATGAAAATCAACTAAATATCTTATTTCTTTTTTTTTTGGCACAGAAAAGGGGAAAGGTGGGCAAGCTCTGGATATGGCGAGGAGCTGGCAAAAGCGTGGGGAACGCTACGTGGGGCGTCACATCCCATACCCGGAATTTACGCTAACGCCAGCCCTGGACGTAATGAATGTCCAACCAGCCGGAGGTCAGTCTAGCCGAGGGGAAGATCGAGAAGCTGAGCCAATCCAAGATGATCGAGACGCCTCGCAGAGCGACCAGACAGCAGAGGTCACCAGGGAAGGAACGGACTGGAAGAGGTGGCGTGTGTGGTCATGATAACTAACTGTACTCAGCCGAAGGGGGAGAAGAATGTAGCTGCAGAGGGGGAAAGCGTTGAAGGCCTACAAAGCCAAATGGAAGTTAATAGCGAGAAGAACCTGTCGGGGCGCAGGCAGTTAAGGCACGGAGTAAACCGTGGTACGAGGAGATGGAGGACGAGGAAGAGCTCCGCCGGGCTGCGATCAGATCGGCAGAGACTAAAGCCGAGGAACGCATGCGCCGGGAAATGGAAGCAGAGGAACGCGCACGGCGTGAGGAACGAGAAAGGCATGCAAAAGCAGCCGCGGCACGCATGAGGGGCGAACAAGCACAGCCAGAAACCACCAGTTCGACGAACAAAGGGGCGATTCCGAGAAAGAGAGTAGCCCCAACACTAGACAGCCCGGAGGAAGCAGAGAGTAGAGAAGCGGAGATCGAGTTATGGAATATCTCGGCAGCGAGCCACGGAAAGTAAGGGGAACCACCGCAGTGATCCAGACCGAATCACAGCGCGATTAGTCACTGCGAGTACTTGCGATAGAAACGCGAGGTCTCCCAAAACCTTTAGCATGGGACTTGGAGGAAGAGGAAGGAGGGGTGCCAGCAGGAGACATTACGCCGCAAGTTTCGGCGGGCGTTGCCCGACAATCTAGGACAAAGAAAAGGAAGGACCTCAGCCAGAGGCAATGGAAGATGAACGATTACGTTCCTAGAAGGGAGACGCAGAAACCAGACGAAGAGTTGTTGGGCCCAAGCCAGCTGGTGTCACGGGACCCGGAGACGGGCGAGAGAGCCCACGCACCGAAATGAGCAACTCGCACAGAGCCATCGAGTAGCCGAAAGGGGAGAAACTATTCGACTGAGGCCTCTGGAAGACAACTCGGGTCCATCCACGAGCCAGGGTTCGTCCAGAGACCCGAGTAGTGATAGAGGCAGTTGGCCTCGCCTATCAGGAGTCAAGTTTGGAGGTATAAGGCCGATTCCAACGGATGCTCGAGTGGATCCGCCGGCCTATAGCTATTTCAACTGCTGGCAGGAAGGCCATCCGGCATTGAGGTACCCGTGGCAGAGAAAGGAGTACTGCCATAACTGTGGACGTCGCGGGGAGACAACCGCAACGTGTCCAACATGCAGCGGGATTGGTCCGGCTAATCGAGGCAGAGCTAGCAAGGGGAACGCGCGGTCCAGCACTGCACAGCCAACAATGCAGTCAAGGGGCAACGAGGAGATGCCCGCCCCATCACGACCTAGGGTAAGGGACCGCCTGGAGCCGAGGGACAAGAGGAATTCACGAGAAGACGAGCGATTGCCACGGACGAGATCTACGAGTAGCCGACGGGAAAATGAAAAAATACGACAGTCGTCGAGAGAGGCGAGAAGAGAGAGAGGCGACACAGGAGGCACTTGCCATCATCCGAGGCATCGCAGATTTGCCTAGGGAGACGCGAGATGACATACTAAAACATATCTATAGCCAGAGGACACACCAGCATTAAAGCAGCAGAGAAAAGGGGAGAAAATGTTCACTAGCCGAGGGGTAGAGGTGGAAAAGGAGGAGAAGATAATTAACCAAAGAATCAATGGAAGAGGCTACCAGAGAGAGAGAGAGAGAGAGAGAGAGAGAGAATGCAGCGTCGAGAAGAAGAGGAAGCCAACGTGAGTCAGATAAAATTATTGTTTGCGATTACAAATACTGTAAAGTGTCGGTGGGAGAGGGCGTGTAGACTTAAAATTGTTAAGGAAAAACTTTTAGTCAAGGGGAGGGGAGTGTGATGCGGTGACCCGCATCATAACCCGGGAATGGCGCATTAAAACACCGACATCGCGTGCGAAAGATAGAGCCTAAATTAATGTACTTATTATGTCCACGCGAGCACCGACGGAGAGAAAGAATACGGCGAAAGATAGCGCGCCAGCCGTAGCAGCTACGAGTGCAAGAGAGACGGCGGATACGCGAGAGAAAGAGAGAGTAGCGGCGCGTATAGAGGAGAAGGACAGAGGCACGGCGGAGTGGTGCTGACTACAGAAAAAGACTCTGAGTGTATAAAGACTGTTGGCATAGTATGCATAAAGTGTAAAGTATAGAGCGTGAAGTGTATGTGTCTGTGTAAAGGTGCGGAGATAATGTGTATCACTGCAGCGGGAGTAAGTGTGAAGGTGTGAAAGCGTGTCAGAAAGAGGAGAGTTGGGATGTGTATGTGCGTGCGTGAATGTAAGCGCACAATGTAAGTCCTTAAACCAATAAACCATAAACCGTTAAACTTTAAGTCCTTAAACCCAGAACACGTAAGCCCTTAAAGCATAAACTCTTAAGCCCTGAAATGTTAAACCCTCGTCTCCTAAACCCTTCAAACCTAAACCATTGAAAATTAAACTCTTAAATACTGAAACCATAAATCCTAAACCCTTAAACCCGAAACCCTTAAACTCTAAACCTTTAAACCCTTAAACCCTTAAACCTTAAACACTGAACCCGAAAACCCTTCAACCCTAAACGCTTAAACCCTGAACCCAAAAGCCTTGAACCATAAAACCATTAAACCTAAACTATTAAACCCTAAACCCTTAAACCCTAAATCCTTATACCCTAAGGCTTTAAACTCTGAACCCTTAAATAATAAACCATTAAACGCTGAACCCTTAAAGCTTAAGTCCTTAAACCCTGAACATGTAAGCCCTTAAACCATAAACTCTTAAACCCTGAACTCTTAAACCCTCGTCCCTTAAACCCTATACTCTTGAAACCTAATCCCTAAAAACTTAAACCCTTCATACCTAAACCCTTGAAAATTAAAATCTTACATCCTAAACATTTAATCCCAAAACCCTTAAACCCTAAACCCTTAAACCCTGAACCCTTAAATCCTTTGATCCCTAAACCCTGAAAGCCTAAATCCTTAAACCCTAAACCATTAAACTTTAAGTCCTGAAACCCTCAACACGTAAGCCCTTAATCCATAAACTCTTGAACCCTAAACTCATAAACCCTTGAACCCTAAACCCTTAAACCCTAAACCATTAAACCGTAAACCCTTAAACGCTTAAACCCCAAACTCTTAACCCTAAACCCTTAAACCCTGAACCCGTAAAACCTTAAACCCTTAAGCCTTAAACACTGAACCAAAAAACCCTTGAACCCTATAGGATTAAACCCTAAACCCTAAACGCTTAACCCCTATACCCTGAACACGTCCCTTAAACCCTCAACCCTTGAAACATAAACCCTTGAAACTCAAACTCTTACATCCTAAACCCTTAATCCCTACACCCTTAAACCCTGAACCATTAAACCCTGAAACCGCCAACCCTTACACCCTTAAGCCTTACACCCTAAATCCCTAAACCCTTAAAGGCTTAACCCTTAGAAACCGTAACCCATAAACCGTGGAACCCTAAACGCATCAACCCAAAATCCTTGAACGCCAAGGCTTTAAAATATGAACCCTTAAACAATATACCATTAAACCCAAAACCTGTAAACCCTTGAACCCTAAACCCTTAAACCCTTAACCCTTAAAGCTCAAGTTCCTAAACCATTAAAACCTAAACCCTTAAACTTCAAGTCCATAAACCCTGAACACGTGAGCCCTTAATCCATAAATTCTTAAATCCTGAACTTTTAAACTCAAGTTCCTTAAATCCTAAAACCTTAAGACCTAATCCCTTGAAACTTAAATGCTAAACTCTAAAATCTGAAACCCTTAAATCCCAAAACCTTAATGCCTGAAACTTAAATCCATAAACACTGAACACGTATGCCCTTAAACGATATACTCTTAAACCATGAACTCTTAAACCCTCGTTCCTTAAATCCTAAAACCTTGAAACCTAAACCTTTAAAACGTAGACCCTTAAATCTTAAAGCCTCCAATCCTAAACACATAAGCCCTTAAACCATAAACTCTTAAACCCTGAACTCTTAAACCCTCGTACCTTAAATCCTAAAACCTTGAAACGTAAACACTTGAAAATTAAACCCATAAATCCTAAACCCGTAAAATCTAAAACCTTGAACCCTAAACCCTATATCCCCAAACCCTTAAACCCTTAACACTTACCCACTAAAACCATAAACCATTGAACCCTAAACCCTGAAACCCTAAACTCTAAACCGTAAAACCTTAAGTCCTTAAACCCAGAACGCGTAAGACCTTTAACTATAAACTCTTAAAACCTGAACTCTTAAACCCTTGTCCATTAAACACTAAACCCTTGAAACCTAAACCTTTGAAACTTAAACTCTTACATCCTAAACCCGTAAAATCTAAACCCTAAATCCTTAAACCCTCAAACCCTGAAACACTGAACCCATAAATTCTGGAACCCTAAACGATTAAACCTTAATCCCTTCAACCCTAGACACTTAAACCCTTGACCCTTGAACACTGAAGCCATAAACCCTTGAATCCTAACCGCTTAAAACCTAAATACTTGAAACCTAAGGCTTTAAACTCTGAACTCTTAAACAATAAAACGTTAAACCCTAAACCTGTGAACCCTTGAACCCTGAACCTAGAAAGTCTAAACCCTTCGAACCAAAAGCATTGGAAATTAAACCCTTAAATCTTAAACCCATAAAATATAAACCCTTAAATCCTAAACCCTATATCCCTAAACCCTTAAACCCTTAACCTTTAACCATTGCAACCATAAACCCTTGAACCCTAAACGCTTAAACTATAAATCCTTGAACCCTAAGGCTTTAAACTCTGAATCCTTAAACAATAAAGAATTAAACCCTGAACCTGTAAACTCTTTAACCCTAAACCGTTAAACATGAATCCCTTAAACATTAAGTCCTTAAACCATTAAAGCCTAAACCCTTAAACCTTAAGTCCTTAAACCCAGAACACGTAAGCCCTTAAAACATAAACTTTTGAACCCTGAACTCTTAAACCCTCGTCCCTTAAACCCTAAACTCTTGAAGCCTAAACCCTTAAAAATTAAACTCTTACATCCTAAAGCTTTAATCCCTAAACCCTTAAACGCTTAAACCCTAAACCCTTAACCCTAAATCCATAAATCCTGAACACTTAAGCCCTTAAATCATAAACACTGAACTCTTAAACCCTCGTTCCTTAAAACCTAAACCCTTGAAACTTAAACTCATACATCCTGAACCCTTAATCCCTAAATCCATAAACCCTGAACAAGTAAGCCCTTAAAACTTAAACGCTTAAACCCTGAACTCTTAAACCCTGAACTCTAAAACCCTGAACTCTTAAACCCTCGTCCCTTAAATCCTAAAACCTTAAACCATATACCCTTAAAACTTAGACCCTTAAATCTTGCACTCTAAAATCCTAAACACTTAAATCCGAAACCCTTGAAGGCTGGACCCGTAAACCTTTAAACGCTAAACCCTTGAACCCTGAACCTAAAAACCCTTAAACCTAAACGCTTAAACCGTAAACCCTAAACGCTTATATCCTGAACATGTCCCTTAAACCTGAAAACCTTTAAACTAAAACCATTGAAGATTAAACCCTTAAACCCTAAACCTTTAATCCCTAAACCCTTAAACCCTAAAGCCTTAAACCCTGAACCCGTAAACCCTTACATCCTAAACTATTAAACCCTAAATCCTTGAAACCTAAGGCTTTAAACCCTGAACCTTGAAACAATAAACCATTAAACCCTGACCCTCTAAACCCTTTAACCCTAAACCGTTAAACCCGAATACCTTAAACCCTAAACCATTACATACTAAACTCTTAATCCCTACACCCATAAAGCATAAACCCTTAACCCTTACACCCTAAATCTCTAAACCCTTAAACCCTTATCCCTTAAACACTGAGCCGATAAACCTTGAAACCTAAGGCTTTAATCTCTTTGCTCTTAAACAATAAACCATTAAACCCTGAACTCATAAACCCTTGAACCCTAAACCGTTAAACCCTAAACCCTTAAACCATGAACCTGTAAAACCTTAAACCCTTAAGCCTTAAACCCTTAACCCTTAAACACTGAACCCATAAACCTTTAAACCCTAAACCCTTAAACCTTAAGTCCTTAAACCCTGAACAAGTAAACCCTTAAAACATAAACTCTTAAACCCTGAACTCTTAAACCCTCGTTCCTTAAACCCTAAAACCTTCAAACCGAAACCCTTGAAACTTAAACTCTTACATCCTAAACCCTTAATCCTAAACCCTTAAACCCTAAACCCTTAAACCCTAAACCCTTAAACCCTAAACCCTTAAACCCTAAACCCTTAAACCCTAAACCCTTAAACCCTAAACCCTTGAACCCTAAACCCTTAAACCCTAAACCCTTAAACCCTAAAACCTTAAACCCTAAACCCTTAAACCCTAAACCCTAACCCCCTTAACCCTAAATCCATAAATCCTGAACACGTAAGCCCTTAAACCATAAACTCTTAAAACCTGAACTCTTAAATTCTCGTCTCTTAAACCCTAATCCCTTCAAACCAAAACTCTTGAAAATTAAACCCTTAAATCCTAAACCCGTAAAATCCTAAACACTTAAATCCTAAACCCTTAAAGCCTGAACGCGTAAACCCTTATAAGCTAAACCCTCGAACCCTGAACCCATAAAACCTTAAACCCTAAACGCTTAAACCCTAAACTCTAGTCGCTTAACCCCTATACCCTGAACACGTCCCTTAAACTCTTAACCCTTGAAACCTAAAATCTTAATCCCTACACCCTTACACCCTTAACACTTACACCCTAAATCCATAAACCCTTAAACCCTAAACACTTAAAGCTTAAAGTGGTTAAGTCATTGAAACATTAAACCCGAAACCCATAAACTTAAATCCTTAAACCCTGAACACGAAAGCCCTTCATCCATAAACTCTTAAACCCTCGTCCCTTGAATCCTATGCGACGGGTAAACCATCGCTATGTTCTCCGTGGCCCGCGCACAGCAGAGAGAAAGAGAGCCAGAAATATTATAATTTCCCAGCTAACTCTTTCTCTCTCTGTTTAGCACGAGCATCAACGGAGCTTGGCTAGCCCGTCCGCGGAAGGCGTGCTAGGCCCAAGCCCTGGTAAGCAGGCCTTGGCACCCCCACCCAGGACGAGGGCAGCGACGTCGCAGCAGAGGAAAGCGTGTGTATGTATGTGCGAGTGTGATCGGCAGCCTATAGGGCGCCGATATATTTATTGTTTATGTATGTGTGTGAGTGTGTAGCCCGGGAGCGTCACGGGCCTGCGAGAGAGCGCGAGCTCGCTTAGTTAGTATTCGCCGGCCCGCCTAATTGTCTGCACGCGTTGCGGCAATTACAGTAGTACACGAGCGGCGAGGTGATTCGTACATCACTACCTTTTCCGGAGACGTGATCGTTTTGGGCGCGGCAGATCAAGTTCCTTGATCTTCGTGCGACCGCGGGTGTGCACGTAACGTGGTGCGGCCGGTACGCCGGCCAGCACCAGCGACGAGTGCGAGCGATCTGCGTGCGGTTGCCTGCGTGCAGCACGTCCAGAAGGTCGCAGATCGTAAGTTTGGATTAAATAAATGGTTGAAAGTTAATCCCGGAGTTTTTAATTCTGTGTGTTGTTGTGAATGTCTGTACCTCTCTTCCCGCAATCCCGTTGACGTGCACCAGGAGGCACGCGACTCAGTGCGGTGCCGACCTTGTGTGTGAACCCGGAGATATCGGCGAGAAGTATTTTTGCTCTCGCGGGAGAGTCACCGTCGCGGTGACTTAATTTAATTAGTAAAGAACGCGACGAAAAAGGTTTTAGTGTTTAAGGGTGTAGGGATTAAGGGTTTGGGATGTAAGAGTTTAAGTTTCAAGGGTTTAGGTTTGAAGGGTTGAGGGTTTATGGGACGTGTTCAGGGTATAGGGGTTAAGCGAATAGCGTTTAGGTTTTAAGCGTTTAGGGTTTGAGGTTTTATGGGTTCAGGGTTCAAGGGTTTAGCGTTTAAGGGTTTACGGGTTCAGCCTTTATGGGTTTCGGATTTAAGAGTTTAGGATTTTAGAGTATAGAATTTAATGATCTAAGTTTTAAGGTTTTTAAGGTTTTCGGATTCAAGGGACGAGGGTTTAACACCCTTAAACCCTTAACCCTTAACCACTGAAACGATAAACGCTTGAACCCTGGATGCTTAAACCCTAAATTCTTGAACCCTAATGCTTTAAACTCTGAACCCTTAAACAATAAACCATTAAACCCTGAACCTGTAAACCCTTTAACCCTAAATCGTTAAACCCGAATCCCTTAAACCTGAAGTCCATAAACCCTGAACACATTAGCCCTTAAACTATAAATTCTTAAATCCTCGTCCTTTACACCCTAAACCCTTGAACCCTAAACCCTTGAAACTTAAACTCTTACATCCTAAACCCTTAATCCCTAAAAACTTAAACCCTTGAAAATTAAACTCTTACATCCTAAACCTTTAATCCCTAAACCCTTAAACTCTGAACCCACAAACCCTTGAACCCTAAAAGCTTAAACCCTAAATCCTTTAAATCTAAGGCTTTAAACTCTGAACCGTTAAAAAATGAACCATTAAACCCTGAACCTGTAAACCCTAAACCCTTAAACCCTAAACCCTCAAACGCTTAAACCCCAAACACTTAAGCCTAAAATCCATAATCCCTGAACACGTAAGCCCTTTAACCGTAAACTCTTAAACCGTGAACTCTTGAACCCTCGTCCCTTACACCCTAAACCCTTGAAACCTAAATCTTCGAAACTTAATCTCTTACACCTTAAACCTATAATCCCTAAAAACTTAGACCCTTGTAATCTAAACCCTTGTAAATTAAACTCTTACATCCTAAACCGTTAATCCCTAAACCCTTACACCCTAAACCCTTAAACCCTTAAAACCTTAACCCTTTAACACTAATACCATAAACTTTTGGACCCTCAATACTTGAAATCGAAGGCTTTAAACTCTGAACCCTTAATCAATAAACCATTAGACCCTGAACCTCTAAACCCTTTAACCCTAAACCGTTAAACCCGAATCCCTTAAACCATTAAAGCTTAAACCCTTAAACCTTAAGTCCTTAAATCCTGAACACGTAAGCTCTTAAACCATAAAATCTTAAACCCTGAACTCTTAAACCCTCGTCACTTACACCCTAAACCCTTGAAACCTAAATCCATGAAACTTAAACGCTTACACCCTAAACCCATAATCCCTAAAAACTTAGACCCTTGAAACCTAAACCCTTGTAAATTAAACTATTACAAATTAAACTCTTGTAAATTAAACCTTTAATCCCTAAATCCTTACACCCTAAACCCTGAAGGGGGCCAGCCTGAGTTGAAATCACTGGAAATGAATAAAACATTTATTACTATTTAAAAAAGTATATCATAGCTTTTATTAATATCAATTATTTGTA
>JAPYZA010008355.1:0-15989 GCA_030522685.1 Eupelmus azureus | reverse complement strand
ACAAAAATATACATTAATATATGCCTTATTTATTGTGTACAGTGCCGGGTTTATTTGTGCACTTATTTTGTGCTATGATGCGGGGCACCGCATCACAGCAATAAAAATAGCCATATATAGTAGCAATTAGAATTTTTAATGACCTACCAAAGGATATCAAAATGTTATCTTGTAGCACACAAGTAATAAAAAATAAACTTGAAGACTGGATTACAACATATTTCAGATTACAACTATAATCTCTCAGTTAAATCCGTGACTCAAAGGTTGTTACTCTCCTTGTCTGATATCTGAGCGAATCAAGCATTTTCGCAAATTCTCAAAATTTGATTTAACCCTTTGATTCCTGAATTTATTTTACAAAATTTCAATTTTAATTTTATTTTTATTATTACTTTTTGTTTTATATTGAAAAAAAATTTTTTTAAAGTATTTTATCTGATTATATTTTATATGTATTTGAAAATGCTGAAAGTAAGATGTTTTAAAAATTTTTCCAATAAGTACATGAAAATAAAGTTGTTATAACATCCACATCCGAACTTTTCATGTTACCCATGTGTCACAGTAGGAATCAAAGGGTTAATACTATTTTAGAAGTTATAAAGGAGAGTTTTGGTTAGTAGAATTCTGATTCGCAATTATGTCTATTGTAAGTCTCACTTTTATCGATAATTTTGGCGCTATATGCTAAGTATTGCAATCCTTAGACCATGCTGAGCAGTTTTATAAACTTTTGTAAAATATAAGAATTATTTATTCTAAACATAAATTACGACTTTCGTACATGTTATTTAATCGTTCTTAAGTAATAACTTTTGATCTCTGACATTGAACAAGAAATATTTAAAGTAATAACAATGATTTTATTTGTTTTAATAAATCGTACGTATTGTAGTGAGTGTATTAGTAATAATATTTTTTTTAATGTGAGAAAAATACATTCATTTTTTATCTAAACGATTATAAAGTTGTATGTATATAAAGTTTTCCATATGTATAACTATGTATATCTATCAAATATGTATAATTAAGATAAAGAAAGTTAAAATGCTGATATAAAGCTCAAAAAGGGCTTTCAAAAGCATTAATAAGTTTTAAAAAAAATTGACCCAAAATTATTATAATTTTTTTAATTGAACTTACGCACATAATATGTATAAAAATTTTTAAGAATATTTTTTTTTATTTAAAAACTATACTCTAAATTTTTGTTTTAATTTTTGCTTGATTTCTTTTATCAACAAATGAAATACCCAGGTGCACGTTATAATACATTATCTATACATTTTAATGGCATTTATTACGTATATTATTACTTTTTAAATAATTATGTACAATCGATCTACCTAGAAATTTTAAAAACTATTTGCTAAAGGAAAAGGTGAGATATTGGGACAAATAAACAGAAACAACATTTTATGCCGAGAATCAAAGATTGTATAATTCTTACATATTCTTAATACAGATTTGTTTTTATAATTTTACTTCAGCCAGTATAACGATCGAACGGAACCGTGTAGCGAGCTCTCAGCTTCTCTCATCATTCAAATTTCAAAGTGGCGACCTTTCTTCTTCATTTTATCGATTATCGCTTACACGCCGATCGCGCTATATTTTTTCTTCCCGTGCATGTGTGTGCGTTGCAATAATATTTCGAGAATTGCTTGCTCGCGCTATCAGCAATTGTCAGCGTGGTTCGCCTTGAGTTTTCTTATTAAAAAGAAATAAAAGGCAAAGGGAAGAATAGAAGGAGAACGTTTCGTTGCTAAAAATGTACTTATAAGTCATACAACGATCAGTACAATATACCTTTCCTCTTTAATTTTCTACGCTTTTTTAATTATACGATTCATATAAGAAAAGAACGCGTAATGCTTGTTCGATATTAACAACGTTTGTTTCTTTATCATTCATTAAATAACAGATAAATGCATTCGACAACGATTTTTTTTATTGTTTTATTGGTGTATTTTTTCTTGTTTTTCACTCTAACGAAGAAAGTGTCTTGTTCAACAATGATGTGTAGCAACGTATTCAAGGATTTTTAATAATTTTACTTAATACTCGGTTATGGTGCTTGTGCCATTTTAATGCAACAACGTCAAACTACGATAATCAAAAAAGTTATTGAGCCAAAGATCAAAAGAATACTAATTTTCTACTATATACAATGAGTACTGCGCACTTGAAAAATAAAAATTATCAAAGGTGCATGATAATAGATAAAGTCTTTCCTGTTTTTTCCTTTTGTTATGCGGAAGAATTTATTTTTTATACTTTAAAAAAGAATACATTATAACTTACGAGAACATTTTTTACAATTTATATATTTTTTAAATATTTCAGAAATAGTGTCAAATTAATGTTCTAAGTATAAATTACTCAACACAACTTTATATAAATCAATATTCTTGAATTGACAAAAACAAATACGATTACTTGTCATGTATTTATTATTTTATTAAGGAAATCTCTGTTCTCGCATTTCAACAGATGCCCAGTATTATTATCAAGTATATAAGGGTGATAAAAGAATCACAAATTTACATGGCTTCACTTATTTTGCCCACACCAATATACGTTATAACAACGCAATTTCGCCAACTGGATCGAATAAAAACACATAACCTTTATCCAGCGTCCAGTTAACGAAATCGAATTCATGTCTCACATAAACTTATATTTGCAAACTTCATGACTTTTTTTATATTTTACTTATATCGACTACAATATTTTTCTCTGCGGTTAAATGCGTCGCGTGATAATAATAAGAAGACGACGTGAAATATTTTGTGACTTGCTTATAGACTCTTACTTTTTCCTCGTCTGTCAATAATGTTTTATAATAAATACGTCGATATATATTTAGTTTTTTTTTATTTCTTGTGCTTCTTCGTTGATAAAATTATTACGATTTACGATATATATGTGCAATGATATGTGTACGATTGCGAGCTTATTCTTGTACTTTTGCGTTTGGGGAAGAAATCGTAATTTGTATTTGTGTGGCTTGCGAGTTTTCTCTCTTATTTTTGTTTACTTTTACGCATTTAACGGAGTCAAGTATATGCTTATCTGCACATCTTTCTTCGATTGGGCTTATGGTTAAATCGATGAAAGTTCATCGATATTAGAATAAAGTTTTGAGATCAATCTTTGTTTACTACTCGATTTTCTAAACTCTAAAATTCACAAATTTATGAAAGATCAAAAAACGACGCCAACTCGAATTATAAATTTTTTTTTAGTATTATAAGTTAATTTAAATTCAGTATTATTAAGAAAAAATTCGAGTCGACTGATTTGTCATACATAAAATCACTTTAGCAATCTGATCCGAGTCCGAGGATATATATATATACTATATATATATATATGTACTAGATTTAGTAACCTCTTTGCTGCATTTAATTGAAGCCATACAGATTCAGAAAGCTTTATTTTATATTTGGCTTTTGTTTTTTGCTACTATGGTAATCGCAAAATGCAAGTATATTGAAGTAAAAGGATGTTAAAAATTCAAATTATTGTATTTGAAAAACGAGCTTCGTATAGATACGTTTTTTAAGATCTTTCGAGGATAATATGTATATTTTATCTTTAAAAATTAATTGTACACACATGTATATAAAGAAGTCTTGATAAAAAAATTATTCGATGTGCATGTCACGTCTATAACAGTATAAGGAAAAACGCACATGAATTTTAAATTCTATAATACAACATAATACAATTATTATTAAAAAAGTTATCTTTATCGGTATAATAGGAATGTTAAAACTATATTAATATTATTAACGCATATGTATACACTATATAACATATATTTTTTATTCAAGCCATGAAAAATTTATTCTTATACTATCATAACTCTGCAATTGTCTATTAAAAAATTTGCAGTTAATTAAAATTTCAATTACCTTGAATTAGTACATGATAAAAAAATTAAGACGTATATACTTTCATTAGCTTCTGCGAAACTGTACATAAATTATCAAATTTAAAGCTCAGTCGCAGAAGATATGAATTTATATATCAATACATTATTAGATCGAACATTTATCTAATTTTGTATAACAAATAACTTGACAAACATTTGATCGTAGCATATATAAAATATTTAAGCTGATCATATAACAATAAATTTTTCATAGCATTGCGCGAAAGCGACACATCCGAATTGAAGGATTGGTATTCTGGTTTCATACTTGGCGCTATTTGCATCGTTTTTACTCTTCTTTATTTTTCGTAGGTTTTAAATATTTATAGTCTTGTATATTTGTTTCCCATCTTTATATTCTAAATTCTTAAATTAGTTTTTTTTTTGTTTTAATAAATAATAATTAGTGGAGAAAGAGTCGACGGTTACCCGATAAATCACGCGAAATGTTTAATAATATGGCGTTGAAATTCATATTTTCTTTACAACAAATATTAAATACATATCGAGGAAACCAGAGGGCCTTATATATACTCTGACTGAGCTTCAATTTATGCTTAATAAGACGGAAAATTATTCACAGAATAATTCCTGTTTCTAAGATATTTCTACAATCGTGAAAGACGCGATATACAATTATTCAAGAAAATGCACTTACAGTTAATTACGATTTTTTTTAAATTTAAGTCATTTTTTAAATGTAAGTCAAAATATTTGGACTTAATGTAAGATTTTCAAAAAAATGAAGTGTATACATAAATAATGTCATCGTATATATTTCTCATTTAGAATTCGTAGCCTCTACACGCAGATTCAAGATTGTTTTTAAATACTTGTAATAAGAAAACGGAGAAAGCACACGAGTTTTTATACTTTATCTTATTTAAAAAAGAAAGCCTTTCGACGTGCGGCTACGAGTTGTGCGTGCTCCTTAGTTACTGATGTATTACTTCACCTTATCACCGATTGGCCCCAAATAATCAGAAGATCTTTAAAGTCATGCTAATAAAGCCGAGCTATTGTTTTATTATTTTAAATATTATTTTTAGCAACTCAATCAAATGGTAGTGTTTTGAATAAAATTTTAAAATTTGGTAAAATATAATTCTCGCAAAAAGGTTGACGTGCAATATACGCACTATAATACAACATAGTTTATAATAACACTACACTTTGCATGATCTTCTATAAATTAAATAATTTTAATTGTTAATGTATAAGGTTGTACGTATTTATATTCTTAAAATTATATTTTAACATTCTTTTCATGTATGTAACAAAGTAATTATAATACATTCATTCACTTTCTTAATGCATTTTTTTCACACTTATTGTCAACACAATAATTAACTGATACCAAATCAATCGTAAATATAGACATATATAAATATAATGCAACACTAGCTCGTTTTATTTGCGCGACTAAATATTAGAAATTTTTTAAACTACTCCCTCCTTACTAAAGATCATTTTATATCGCATACACATACGCTTTGTGCTTCTTCGTATTAATCCATACTTATTTTTTTTTGTTTTTTTTTTTCATACTTTTTATCAATACCGTTACAATCATCATTTTTAGTATTAGTATCATACTTATAATTATTTATTATATTTTTAATAATATTGTAATATGGGTATTATTATATATTTTCATTCTAGCGAATAAATCATGCGAGATATGTAAGTTGTCTGTTTCTAAAAATACGCGCTAGAAGATCAAAGCAGTGATGTTATATCAAGATTTTTTTTTGTTTCACTTCCTGTCGATATACAATGTTTTAACTTCACCATTTTTCTAACAGACTTCTGATGTATAATCGATACGTAAAAACAAGAGATCTCTTATTACAACAATCGTTTCAATATAATAAATGTGTTTCCTCTTTGTAAGTTGGTGTCATGGAGATATTACTTCGATACTATAAGAAATTGTTATAATTCACTATGTGTCGATGTGCAAATTGTATAATATAATAAGCTTCTCCGATCCAAAAAGGTGCATGTACTTCTTCGTTTCTTTTTCGTCGCTACAATTTTTATTTTACCTCAGCTTTTACGTCATTATTAAGAGGATTAACGCTGGACAATTCTCGTAGCTAGCTCACCAAGCTTTTACCCCTCTTAAATTGTTAAAAGAAACTCGAGTATCTCACTTTTTTTAATATTTGTTGCAAAGAGCAAATGTACATTCAAACATTCAAATCAAACAATGTGTAATACATTATAACAAGCCGTGAGGTTATTGAAAGGATAAAAGCTTGACGAGGTAGCATGAGAATAGTAAATAACTACGACGTAACTATAACATGGTGAATGTGATCCTAGCTATACATATAAAGTACACGCATACTTTATTCATTGGTGAGCGCCGATCATATATTTTTTTTTAGACTTGTATGCTTTTTCTTCTACCTATACAATCGTTTGACATTTTTTTCTTTCTAGTTTATGTATACCTGTTTCAATTATTTTTTTCGACTATTAAAAAATCACGGCTACACGGATATATACTGGCCCATGTACATGAGATACACTTTTGGCGCTCCACTACAGAATGAAAACCTTCGAACGTTGAAACTCGTCTATTTCTTTCTCTAATTCTACATGTTGGACGAGAACTGTATTTAAAATTATTATACAAATTTTTAATAAAAATAAAAAAAGATATAAAAAAAAAAGAAAAAAAAAAAAAAAAAAAAAAATTTAAAAAAAAAAAAAAAAAAAAAAAAAAAAAAAAAAAAAAAAAAAAAAAAAAAAAAAAAAATGAAATAACAGTATTCTTAAGTAATCCATGGAATGATAGGAATTACGGATAAACAATGAAGGTTTCAGCTCTCGCCTCCGCTCATTTTAGTTGATCAACTTTCGCTTTGTTTCTTTTTCCCGCACTCGAATTTTTTTTATACCTTTCGTTCACGAGACGATACTAAACTTCTAAATAGCGATATTACAAAAATCTTACAACTATTCAACAAAAACCAATCTCAATAACAATTCTTACTTACATTATTTTCTTAATCTTTATGTTCGCTCGTTACGCTCGATGTGCTCCCTTCGCTCATTTTTCTCTCCACTGGACTATAACTGCTTGTTCCATTTTTTTCATCGCTGTTATTTTTAACGTCGACATATGTAAAAATAAACGAAAACAATTTTTTCGGACCACTGATCTGTACTTATGCTTCCAATCGACAGTTTTCTTAACATGGTTACAGAAATATTTATCTTTTTTTTTCTTAAAAATGTACTTTTAAAATGTATTTTCAAAATAACCATGTTCATCAAAATTTCGCAAGAATAGTAAATTTTTAGCAATCACTCTCTTGCGTTTTAAAATTCTTGAAACTTAAAACTCATACAAATTTTTTACAATAAACTGCACCCAGACAACATTTCTGCACTGTACAATTCAACGCATTACATCGCCGTATCCATTGAAATAAGAAAAGAATATTCATCGCTGTTCCTGATTCGTCGCTGGGAAAAAAATATCCGTCCCTTTTCGAATAGCCCAGGGCCGGGCTCTCGTCAACACAAAGAGGAAAAGTGAAAAACAGTACAGCAACAACAGCAACAACGAACATCGCGCGCGTAGGTCGCAGTGGAGAGAAAAGCAGCCGAGGCTTTTCGAACGTCCCTCTCTCTCTCTCTCTTTTTCTCTTTCTCTCTCTCACTCTTTCTCTTTCTCTCTCATCTAATAGCAGAATAAACGGGCCGCTATAGCGTACAGCGAGCTATATACGCTGATATACATGCATAAGCTAAATCGTGAAACTGCGCGCTCAACCCCTTTTTTTAAAAAGATATACAGTGTGTGCATGTGCGCATCGCCGATTAATGCCCACCAAACAGACCTCTCTCTGGTCGAATAGTTTCTCTCTCACTCTCTCTCTCTCTCTCGCTTTCTCTTTGTGTATATAGAGTGGAAGCAGGTAGCATAAAAAAATAGCGTCGGTCAGCGGAACTGCTGCACTTTTTTTTTATTCGGCAAAAGGAGAAAAAAAGAGGCCGTATTTTTTATGGCGCCCGGAGGGAATGCCTCTCTCTCTCTCTTACCCCGGGCTAATATCGCGCCGTCCGAACGTTTTAATTGTACAAACTTTATTTACGCTTATATTTACGGCCGCTTTCGCTTCCGTGCTTTCTTTTCTCTCCCGCTTTGTGCGCCCCCTGCCAAAGCTTTTACGACTGCTGCGGCTTTTTTTCTGATTTCGAGCGCAGCGGCGCCGAGGCAGTTCTATATTTGCATGACGCGGCCGTTAATAAATAAACGCGCCATAGATCCGCATCGAGAGGAGAGCGTTAAAGGTCTTGAAATTACGGATGGGCCCCATGGATTCGTGGAACGATGTCGTTTTTCTTTCTTCCCGGGGCTTCTATTATTCAGGCTCCTCATACTTTCGCGTCATAATTTTCCGCCTAATGCCCGGCTGTTATTTATTAACGCAGCTCCCGTGCGTCTCTGGATTTGTGCGTGTTATTGTATTAGGGGTAAGCGCTGCGATAATAAGAGGCGAATAATTGCGCCTCGTCTACATATTAATGACACATAATCGATTCGAAACGAGCGCGCGCCGAGCAAAAAGTTCATTAGCCTTTTTATTGCCGCTGTCGGCGCGCCGAAGAGGAAGTCGAAAATTAATTTGCCGAGGTTTGCCTGCGTTATGGGCCTGCCTTCGGAGTCGCTTCTTCTTTTTTTTTTCTTCTCTACCCTCCTTCTGATCTAACCCTGCCCATTCTCCTCCCTTTATTGAATTTCGATTAGTTTTCCTTTACCAGCTTTCATTTGTTTTCCGCGGGTATAGAAAGCTTTCTTGCTCTCTTTGGACGTGCTAACAAGATTTTAGAGGAAAGATCGAGGAAAGTGTAGTCTTGTTTGGATTCATCATTTAGCGATCGAGATTTTTTGCTTCTGCCGGTCTTAAATTTTTCTTTGTATATAGGAACATTATCTACTTATTTATGCTTGGTCGTTTGGATATGCTATCGTTTGATTAAGTGTTACTTAGAATTTCAATTTTTTTTACGATAATGTAACGGTAAATGCTTAAATCGCAATTCTTTAAATCGGATATGTATATCGATAAACGGTAACTCTGCAGGTATAATATATTGGTCGATCGTGAACAGCAATAAAAAGACGCGTATAAAAAGCACGAGATGACGAGGAAGCCGCAGGCTGCCCTTAATATTCCCATTATACCCAAATAACTTCCGGAAATTTTCCCCTCGCGTTACCCGCGGCAAAATTGAGTTTTTCCAGTAACCGGCTCTCGCTCAGCCATCATTAATTAATTCATAATTCGCCTCATCGCTTCCTTTTAATTACCCTCTTCCAGCCGGAGTCACATCTAACTCGACGCGAGCGCTAATGGAAAATTAAAGCGTCGACGTCGGCCCGAAAATTGCGAAATCAATGCTCCACGCGCATTTTATCCTTTTAATACCCGCCCCGAATCATATAGCTACAGCTTCAAAATCGGGGAGCGGGTAATTCAATTAAGTCAAGTGACCCGAGGCGTTTTTTTTTTGGCTCGCGTCAAATTGGCCCACGCGGAGGCGCAGAAGCATAAAATCCCGGCTTTCTCTCTACATCGGAGGCACGAAGAGAAAAAACGAGAAGGGAGACGTCTTTTGGCATCTCGTCAAAGAAACGGGATCCGTGCGCCGGGTGTACGTATATATACCTCTCCCTTTTGGTGTCTCGAGTTGCCGACGGCTCGAGGCTTTCCTCTCGGCGTCGAATATCAGTGTCAATTGCGCGCAGTTTCAGATTTTTGCCGGCCCGAGACGAGTTGAGTGGCGGATCGCTTTTTTCGCCGCGGAAATGGACTGCGAGCCGTCGCCCGGGCTGTTATACTCGAGCCTGGGGGGGTTTCAGTGATTTTTAATGAAGCTCGGCTTGAGGATAATGAGTATGAACTGACGCTTTTCGAGAAATAATCCACTACGATCATTTTGTTTACGTTTGGACTACCTCGTGCCGTTTAGTTTGCATTTTCCCCAAGCCCGAAAAGAAAGATCGATCGGCATCCGCTCCCACTCGGCTTATTTGTGTGACTCGCGGCTCCTGCGGATTCCCCCCCATATAGATAACCAAAGCTAGATCTTCCGGCGCATTAATTCCGCGTAGCCCATCCTCCGGGGCAGCCCCGAAATTGATTATCCGCCGGAAAAGCTTCCGTTCTACGTTTTAAAAAAACGAAATCCCGGCAGGCCTCCTCCTCCCCTCCCATCGTGCTTGGAAAATTAAAATCCGGCTCCCTCTCTCCTTGTAGAAAAAAAAACCATGATATACCTATACACTGGCGGAGAAAAAAAAAATGAACCTCCCCCTGAGAAATACATCGCAGTTTCGGGCGTAAGTGTGTCTATATAACCACCGATCGATCAGCGGCAGTCTCGTGACGTATGCAGAGTTAAATCGGGCTTGAAAAAGAAAAACGGAGGAGCGCACGTAAGAGAGAAAGAGAGACCGAAAGAGAGAAAGAAAGAGAGAGAGAGAGAGAGAGAAGGACTAAATCGCAATCTTAGAGAAACACTATAAAGACAATAGCGCGGACGAAGTTAGCGGATCAGCAGCGGATCATCATCAGCAGAGCAGCAGCGGCAGCAGCAGCAGTTGTTGGGCTTGATTCAATTCACATGACGGCGCACTTCTCCTTAAGGCTGATGGCGTTATTGCTCTGCACCGGCTGCAGCGAGACCGAGCGGTTCTTCTCCAAGGTGAGCAGGTCGCGAAAGAGGGCGTTGACGTTGTGGTTCGTCTTGGCGGACGTCTCGAGGAAGCCGCAGCCCCAGCTGTCGGCCTCGGCCTGGCCCTCGCTCTGGCTGACCTCGCGCCTCGACGGGCTCTCGTCGCACTTGTTGCCCACCTGGAATTATGGATTTTCATGGTTTAAGCGAGATTGGTTATGCAGGTGTGTGTGCAGGTTTAGAGGGGTGGGTTATGTGCATGCGGATTGTTTGTGTAGAGAGAGTTGTGGGGTTATTGGTCTGGGTGTTGATGTGGGGGTTGTTGGAGGGAGCTTGCAATTATGCGGACGAAGTGGCTGAGCGCGTGCTGGGAGCTGGCCTCGTGCGAGTTGGGGGGCGGAGGTTTTTGTTGGGGATTAAAGCGCTGCTTGCGGGAAATTATGAGGTGGCTTGTTGTTGGACGATCATGTTTTCTGATGATGTTTTCGTAGGTATTGAAGGGTTTTATATTAGTTGTGGTTTGATGGTGGGTTTTGTGGTGGTAAATACGAGTGAGTGTTTTGTTAGGTGCTTGCAGGAAAAAAGTTAAGCGTGTTTTGTTAAGAGATTTAAAGGAAAATTAACTCGATGAAGCATGAAGTAGAAAGATCTTGATTTGGTCAGACAGTAATATAAAATATTGTTAATCGAAAAATTTTGTAGAACGTATAATACAAATTGCATGAATATATTATAAATATAACGGGAGTGGACATTTACCACTATCTCTTTTCATATATATTCAATCCTTTTATTTAAACGTATATTAAAAAAGCTTAGTGTTATTATTTTCAAAGCTAAATCTCTAAAAAAACTTTATTTAATATCTACTACTTTTAGTTGAATAACGTAAACAACATGTATACAAAAGCTTTTTTAATATTATAAAAATATTATTAGAGAATATATTATTAAATTTTCGTATTAAAAAGAAAGTATTACTTACAATAATCTTTGCAAAGTTTTAAGTAAGTTTACTTTCAATTCTTAAACTGTCAAAGTCAAGAAGGTACCTTTACTATATAAAAACTTTCTTCTTCTTAAAGTACTCGATAATCTCTACTTCAAGATTTTTTAAAACTTCCTGGCTAAAATCAATATTGTTTCATTTTCGTAAATATTTTTAAAAAATATTCTCATTTCTTTATATATCTTCTCTAAGATTTCACACTACCTATAGTCTTCTAAAATGTTGAGATTTAATCTTTAGCACAAGAGTAAGTTCAATAATCAATTCTATAATTTCACGTAATTACAAAAACAACTTCCACAACGTCACAATAACCTCCCAACTCGAAAAAGTAAAACACTTAAAAAAAGGTCAATTTCCAAAGCTTAAGCAAATTGCAGAAGAACAAAGAATTTCTCGCGTTTTTGTTCTCGTTCGAGCAGCTCACCGCCACAAAGAGCCTCGCGGTGACTTTAAATTTTTGTGCGCTTAATGTGTGTTAGTAAATGTATATATCTATACGTGAGTCTAGAGCACGCCGCTGAAGCTGCACTGGTATTTTATGTACTCGATGTATTCAACGAGCCGTTTACACTCTAACGAGTAGAGAGAGAAGGGGGGAGGGGTGAGGATCTCTGGTC
This sequence comes from Eupelmus azureus, assembly GCA_030522685.1. Lineage (NCBI taxonomy): Eukaryota > Metazoa > Arthropoda > Insecta > Hymenoptera > Eupelmidae > Eupelmus > Eupelmus azureus. Next base: position 3,718 of record JAPYZA010008355.1, on the reverse strand, counting down.
TCGCCAATTTTCCGAGCAGTAGTGTTTGTACGTTGCAGTATACGTATAGATACTGTGAGCGCCACGTGACTCGCCTATTTTGCTCAAGTGGGGAGTTAGAGATGCTCGGATAGATGCATTAACGCTTTGCACCAGCTCTCGCCTCAAAGAAGCAGGAAAAGCTTTGAGAGCTTCGTGAGTTTTTGATATGCGTTGTTGGTATATTATATTTTAGTTGTGTGTGTGTGTGTTTATGTAGGGATTTGTGTGTGATAAAAATTTTATTTTAGTGGAAATGTTTAAAGTTTTATTTAGATGTCAGAATTAGATATGGTTGAATATTATATGTTTATTTAGAGAGAACTACTTTACAAACTTTGCGTTAAGTGTAGGTAGGTTTGAAGCACTCAGCAACTACGTTACGTTATGATTGCACGTTCTACATTTGCCTACTGGCTATGAATTGCTGTATTAATTTTCGAAATTGTGAGGTCTTTTATATAAACTTTCAATTTTTTTAAATTTCGTTCAAAATTCATAGTAGAGCTATTGTATTAATTACTACTTTTAAGTCATTATTTTTTTATATTATTAAGTTTCTTAATAATATTACGCCAGAACTAGTCAATGAGAATATAAGCTTTTAAGAAACTCTAAAATAATATATATATATATATATATATATGCATCTGTGGTAATTAGGAATATTGAGCTGAACAATCATTTTTCAATTAGAGTTGAAATTCCGAAAATAGTTCTAGAAAAATGACATAATTATTACATTACTGATTTATTTATTTCGAATGATTATTTACTATATATTGAAAGTATTTCAAAATTTTGTTTTGAATTCTTTAAATCAACAATTTTTTTGATTATGGCACGCAATCATTTTTATTCTAATATACTTTTAGCAGTAATTACACTAAAAAGTGATCATGAAACAGTCTTATCACACTTTGATACTGAACTACAAAACAACGTAAAAACATTTATGGAAAAACGATTTTGTTTAAATTTTTTAATCTACTTTCGTAGAAAAAAGAAAATATCTGATGCGGATTCTTTAAAGGTTAAAATATTATACTAAAGAATTCATATTCATGAAATTAGTTCAATATTAAGTGTTTTCAATAATAAGTAAAAGAAATTAAACCATTCATTAAAATCTTTAGTCGTTATTCTGAATTAGCACAGATATACATGTAATTTTGAAATCTTAGTAGTTTAAATTATATATTTTCTATATTTTAATGCTTAATGTAGTAGAACTTTTTACTTTATTTTTAACTATTTAATCGAAATACGTTATAAAACTTATAATTTTAAACTCTTTTGAAATATGTAAATGTACTTATGTCGAACCTAAATTGCAGGCTATACTTCAATGAATACACGTTATTATTAGATTTACTGTCAGCTTGCATTTATTTATGAAGGTGCTCTATTGTAAGACTTTCTAAGCTGATATATACATTCACCATTAATAATTCACTAGATTTGGGAAGCATAAGAATAAAACATAGAAAAATATAAGGCTATACTTTTCTCTCAATAAAGAATAATACTAAAAATTTTAATTTAAAACAACAATATATTTATTATTTTGATTTTTGGCTTATAAAAAATATTATTGAACAAAGTAGTTAAGTATGAAAGTTATCCCACATTGCCAAGTTTAATGTTTAGAATATGATGTTACACAATAAAGTTTCCTCTAAACACTTTGTATCTGTCTGGCCATACCCGGTGCTTACTACTTCCACGTGTGATCAAACTATCCAGCTTGTTAGCAGTAGTTTAGGAACAAGTGTTTAATTATTGTCTACACATTTTCTCTAATAATAAAAATTATAAAATGTTTTGCTTCTAGGTTTCTGAAATAACCATCATTTATAAAACATGATAGATACTTTCTGAAAATTTCGGAACCATGAGTTTCCACCGTATTTGAACTGAACAATCTAAAACAAGAGTTATTCGCGCACATCCGTGATACCGGGCCATTTAATTTCATTCCAGGCACATATTATAGTGCCAAAGTATATCAAATATAACACGTCTCGTCCTTGGAACGAAACAATATGACAACGAGAAATCTTAAATTTATGGGAGTTAATTTGGGACGCCGTATGTATGTATAAGTATACCTTAGTTATGTCGTATATAGCGCGATGCTCTATAGGACTGTGACATTTTGTCACGCATTCCTATAACCCGCATGTTGAACTCTTCAAGAAGATAAAGAATTTAAGATTTTAGGTTTATAGGTTTATACAACTGTATGAGGGTAATATCTTGCGTTCATCGTTTTAGTTTATGACCGAGCTTACAGTAAGTGTTCTTTATGAATATAGATTCTTGAATAAATTATTAGATAAGAAGTTTAGCAGTGATAGCAGAACATTCAGAGGCTATGTATAAGCCAGAGGCGTGAACTGACTTGTATTTGTTTACTTATAGTTGACTGTATTATTCACCGATATGTACACAAATATCGTAGAAACTGGGTAGATAACCTACACGTTTTGTTTTAAAATTATACAGAGCAGTTTAAGCGTGGCTATACTGGTAGACATCAGGATCGAAGAATCAGCGCACTATTACTTTAAGATCGAACAATCTCGTGTCAGAGTCGTGTAGATATAAAGAAATGTAGAAGTCTGTAGGGTTCTCTGGGTATAAAAAAAAAGAAAAATATGTATCTATAGAAGTAATACAATCCCTTTGATTATTATGAAAAATTATTTTGTTTGTGGGATTTTCTTAAATTAGTTTCCACTGGCTGTTCGATAAAAGAATTTACGTTTTTCTAGAGTTAAATGGTAAATTTAAAACTATTCTAACCAACAATAAGATAAATTACTACATAACAACTTGTATAATATAAAATTTGTATGGGTTTACATGTTAGTATTGTGGTTTCTGCAGTATTAAAAAGATCTATTAAAGTGTACCTTTGTAATGATCGAAAACAAATAATTGAATTTTTAGCATTTAACGAATTACATGAATTTGAAAATTTACACACATCCCTAAAACTCTTTGTCACAATGTGCGATTATAGGATCAAAAGTAGTTTAGAAGTGTCCGAAGTGACAGTGCTCGAGATTTAACTAAAAACACATCTTTTACAAAGTATTTATTAATTTACGAGCTTACTACACAAAACACAAATTCTTCCACTGCGAAGATACCACGCTTAAAAACTTGTTATTACTAAAATTGAAAATAGCCATTTATTACAACGTAAATTTCGCTAGAAAACCGTCAGAACTACGAGTAATATATACCATCATCCTATTCTTATCACAACAATATAAGCATCCTCATTTTCCCGAGCATTTCCATTCTCCAGATGCTTTATTAAATTACAAAACAAATTCTCGTACTCCACGTCCCAAGAATGCTGCAGAGAGAAGAAGAGAGAGAGAGAACGAGCAGGAGACGAATGAAAAGAATCTCCGCATATATTAGGTCGATTATATATCCCACACACACGCGCTCGCGCTTACAGCCCCGGGGCCATCTTTTCCATTGTACATTCCTCTGAAAAAAAAAGAAGAAAGAAAGAAGACAGCCGGCATTGTACGCGTAGTCTCTGCATTTTTACGATCCTCGTATGTATACAAGCCGATAGACATCGAGCCTGGGCTTTTGCCGCTAGGGGGGGGGGGGGGGGAAAAAGACGCTCGAGCGATATCGGGGGTTTGGGGGGGGGCCCCTCGAGGGCCGGGAG